>JAFVLL020011618.1:0-20485 GCA_021397915.2 Tor tambroides
AAGTCATAGCTGGACAATTTCATGCTCCTAGTCTCCCTGGTATGCTAAAAAAAATTTAATATGAATGGGAATATACTTCAGACATATTTTACACATAAGAATTTCCAGGGGTGCCAATAATTGTGGCCAACATGCATTGGAGAAAAACATTTATTTTATCATGAGATTTTCTCCCCACTTTCAATTGTTTTACTTCAGTGATAGGTTAGAATTTTGTGAATTTTTTTAATGAAAGATCAAAAGGATAAACAATGCAGATTTATTTTCACAGCCACCTTTGCTCAGATTTACCAAGGGTGCCAATATTAGTGGAGGACACTGTAAGTATTGCAATTGTAATACAATAATATATTTATATATATGTGTATGTTAATGTGTCTAATATTTAGTTGTAGCAGTAAATGTGTGTAGTTATATGTACTTTTATATATAATTGCAAAAAATAAATTTCAACAAAATTGAATTGTTGTTTTTCATGAATTTTCAAATTTACTGTTTTACAAGTAAGGCACAAAAAATAGTAAAGCACTTTTTTTATTATTCAGATGCCCAATTACAGTCAATTAATACAGTCTAATAAATTTGTTAATTTATTAGAAGACATAATAATAAAGAGAAAACACAAATATTTGATGAATCTGTCAAAAACTTGTTTAAAACTGAATATTTTAGAGTCATTTATTAGGCAAATAACAAACTGAAACAACTAAATAGTGTTTATTCACACATAATTACCAAAAAACTGAATATTTTTATGACCTCCTTTAGCCTTGATAACAGCTTGCATTCTTGCTGGCGTTGTTTAAAAAAACAAAACAATAAAGTGCTTTATTATTTTTTGTGCCTTTCTTGTAAAACAGTATATTTGAAAATTATGGATAACAACAATAAATATATTTTAGCATTAGAAACACTGCTGTGACTAAAGAGCTTACATATACTGGTGCATTAACCATTACAGAAACACCGTCAGTAATTACCAATACTGTTAGTTTAGGGCAGCTGTGGCACAAACCCTACATTGGGTAGTGGTGGTCAAATAAATTTATCAAGCACTGTGAATCTTTTTATACTTGCAAAAAGAAAAAAAAATTCAAATTTTTAAATGTGTATGATATGTAATTGTAATGTGTATATTTAGAAAGAAAGAAAATTTTAATTTTGGGGTAAAATGTGACCTGAACATGCTTTTGCAAGACTCACCTACACAAACAACAAATGAATCAGAGAAAGCTCTGCTGTTTTCCCACAAGGGTCACTTGCAGGCCCCCTGCTGTGGGTCGTGAGGTCGTGACCTGCGCGCTGCGGGAGATGCTGAGGTCACAGCGCTCTCATCCTCATCCACATGCAGCTCTCATTAATACTTCACCACGCTCATAACTCCTGACCTGTGCCGCTGATGAAGCGATGAGCCAGCCCGTTTCCGACAGTTAAAACTAAACCCAGCAGCCATTCTTTTTCCAAGTATGCACAACAGCGGACAGTTTCTGTGTTTACATAGTTTTACAACGCCAACGTTTCACGGAAGCTCTCAATCTGAGCCTCTCTTACGCAGTTTTTTGGCGTTTGACAGCAGCTAGCTCTGAGATATGTAGCGTGATGCTGCGCATACATCCTCCACATATTCTCGCTGCAGTGACTCACGGCCAGATGAAGGATGATAGAGGAGTCCCGGAAAGCTTTTTTTTTTTTTTTTTGGTCACACTCTAACTCCCTGTGTGTTTGAGTTTGTCATTCAGCCATGCTTTTACTTTGCCCTGAGTGCAGCGGCTAATTACCGCACCTCACTGCAGGCTTATTTAATAAGAGGGAGCGTGAGCAACGCCGCTGTGATATAAACTTACCTGAATGCCACACGCCAATCTTTGTGATGCTTTCTTTCATTCTAAAGGAATAGTTTACCCAAAAATGAAAATCTGCTGAAAATTTACTCACCCTCAGGTCATACAAGATGTAGATGAGTTTGTTTCTTCATCAGATTTGGAGAAATGTAGTATTGTTGATCCTCTGCAGTGAATGGGTGCCGTCAGAATGAGAGTCCAAACAGCTGATAAAAACATCACAATAATCCACAAGTAATCCACACCACTCCAGTCTATCAGTTAACATTTTGTGAAGCCAAAAAGTTTGTAAGAAACAAATCCATCATGAATCAGGAGAGAAATCTGCACAGTTCAAGCACCGTTTACAATCCAAAACAGTTCATAATAGTTCTAAACAAATATGTGGTGGATTTTGATGTGAGAGACAAAAGGAGATGGACTTTTTCACTGGAGGAAGCGTTATTATGGATTATGGACTCATATTTTAGCTGGAAGCGATGGTGTGAGGTAAAAACACATGCACGCAGTTTTTGGCTTCACAAGACTTTAACTGTTGGACTGGAGTGGTGTGGATTACTTGTGGATTATTGTGATGTTTTTATCAGCTGTTTGGACTCTCATTCTGATGGCACCCATTCACTGCAGAGAATCCATTGCTGAGCAAGAGATAGATTGCTACATTTCTCCAAATCTGATGAAGAATCAAATTCATCTACATCGTGGATGGCCTGAGGGTGAGTAAATGTTCAACGAATTTTCATTTTTGGTTGAGCTATTCCTTTAAATGCAAACAAATCGCACTCTAATATTCTGATTATTCCCAATAATTTCTCATGGATATTTATAACATAGTATAGAATATCAGTTCAAATGCAGTGTTTTCTTCTACTGTTTTCATTGACCTGCCTCAAATTCAGAACCTGTTTCAAGTGCAAAAAAATAGCAGAATAATCCCTGAGCTCACTAGAAATATTATTTTCTGTTCATTCAGTGTTTTCAAACCCATGCATTTGCATAATGCATCATCTGTCTAAAGCACAAACATGTGCGTTTTCATCAGAGTGGACATTAAAATGTATTCAGAAAACTGCAGTACATATTTTACCGTGGTTATGGTTGCTGCATAATCATAACATAATCACAAAATTCTGTTTACATGAGCTTCAAATTAATCTCAATACTGCTCAAATTGCATTATGAACGCAGTCATTATGTGTTCAAGCATATTTGCCTGCAACTGCAATGCTTTTCTGATGTTGTTATGTTTTATAGAATGATAAACTAGATGTTTCAGGACTTTCGATATGGTTTCTTTATGCCAAACACACCAATTTGGTCTTGATAGACTGCAATCAGAGCAGAATCTGTGTAATTTTGCTGGAGCTACAAGCCCAAAATGATCACATAAGTTTAATCACTGAAATCATTCAGATTGGAAATGTAAGAGTGCTTATTTGTATTCATTTTCTTTGATGTGACACCAGTAATTTTCCTTTGTTAGTGTGTGCCGAGGTTTGAATTATTAGTCCCATCTAGCCTCCATTATCTGTTTTAATGCAGCTCTATCTAATATTTCTTTTATCTAATCCAAGTGAGGGATTTTACATTATTCACCAAAGGTAGTTCCTTTGCAGGCGTCTGTGGCCAAGAAAATCCGATACAGTAATATCAGACCGAACACTTAATACATTTGTGTGTTTGTTTAATGCACAAACAGAGACCAAGTACAAACTCAACCTGCTGACGCGACCTCGTTGCCATAGCAACCACTCATCCGTCAGCCTCACGTGTGGCACACTGTCAACGGCACATGAGCTGACAGACTGAATCAAGGAGTTTCTGATGGAGGGAAAGCATGTAAACAAACCCATGCATCTACTGTCAATATTCTGCATCTCTGTTTCCTGTTTGGTTCATGCACATCTTGTATGAGGTTTATGACATTTCACAGAAGATGCTGACGATGACAGAGCAGATTATTTCTATTCATACTGTCTTTTTAAATATTTTAATTTATTTTAAAAATAATTTCACAAATTTATTGAAAAAAATACAAATTAAAAAAAGAAAAGCCAATGCTTGTGTAAATGTTGTTAGAGGTGTTTGCTAGCAATACATTGAAAAATATGTATTTTTATATATTTTTTATTTTATTTTAATTTTATATTATTAGTTTTATTATTACAATTAGTACATAATATACTGCAGTATTTTTGATATATATATATATATATATATATATATATATATGTGTGTGTGTGTGTGTGTATATATATATATATATATATATATATATATATATATATATATATAATATGTGACCCTGGACCACAAAACCAGTCTTAAGTGTCAATTTTACAAAATTGAGATTTATACATCATCTGAAATCTGAATAAATAAGCTTTCCATTGATGTATGGTTTGTTAGGATCGGACAATATTTGGCTGAGATACAACTATTTGAAAATCTGGAATCTGAGGGGGCAAAAAAATCAAAATATTGAGAAAATCACCTTTAAATTTGTCCAAATGAAGTTCTTAGCAATGCATATTACTAATCAAAAATGAAGTTTTGATGCATTTATGGTAAGAAATTTACAAAATATCTTCATGGAACATGATCTTTACTTAATAACCTAATGATTTTTGGCATAAATATTTTTTATTTTTTTGATAATTTTGACCCGTACAGTGTATTTTTGGCTATTGCTACAAATATACCCCAGCGACTTAAGACTGGTTTTGTGGTCCAGGGTCACACATATAGTTTTTTTAAATTATATGTTTGTATTTTTAAATGTATATTAAATAATAAATATAATAAGATTATTTAATATAAATTTTACAAAAACGTGTAAATATTTAGATTTTATTTATTTATTTTTTATTTAAGAACCGTGCTTCAGACGGTCATTCTTCAGGGCGGTACGGATTGCTTACTACTCAGTAGGCATTAATATGTAAATGTATATGGTCATATGTTAATATATTTGTCATGATTATTTTTGCAGTTTAGTTTCAAGCAGTTGTTTGTGTAAATATACATAGCATATCAAACAAGAGGCATAGGAATAAACCGTAGCGATTTTGCTCATGAATATTAATTACATGCCATACGCTCAGTAGTCATGAATGATTGTCTTAAATGCAGAGGCTTTGTTGTTTTTGTGTGTGTGTGTGTATCTAGCTACTTCGGCAAAGACAAATGAAACCTCAGACTCTTAAAAATAAATATAATTTTTGCATTTAATGGGTTTAGTAGTGCAGAAATGACACACTTTGTAGCTGAGTGCATTTTGGGATCTTTGAAAATGAAGCACGTTCTGTTGGCATCTGAACATACGCTGCAGCAGATGCTGGCTGTCGTGAAGATGCTCTGAGTTTGAAGATCTCTCTGTCTCTTTCTCTCTCTCTCTCTCTTTCTCGAATAATGAACATCCGCACGGCCCAATACAAGCAGCCATCCGGCCTAATGCAAGTCTGTTTCTCCTTCCTCCGTTAGTTATTCTCTGTATGTGTCAGTCCTTCATCTGCTTTTGATGTCTCTCTCTTTCTCCATGGTGCGTGTGTGTGAATACTGTACCCCGTGGCCGTTTTTGAGGGCTGACGAGGAAAGACCAAGTGTGAGGCGTGTTATAACTGTGTCCTCTTTCTGGTTTCTCCTGTACTTCTCGTGACCTCCTTCTCTCTTGCCCTGGAAATCTCTCTCTCTCTCTCTCGTTCTCTGTGTCTCTCGTTCTCCCGTGTGTAGCAGTGCGGCGTCACTCTCTGCGTCAGTGTGCCATTACGTCAGCCCTGCATCGCGTCACCGCTGAGGTGCAGATGAGCTAACGTTGCTTTTTCTCTCTCCCCCCTTTGTCTCTTTCTCTCCCGCTACCTGTGCATTTAACTCTATCTCTGCCTTACGCCAACTTCCTGTCTCTCTCGTCCAGTCTTCGGGCACCAGCGTGACGGTGGACATTGCGGTGATGGGCGAGGCCCACGGACTGATCTCAGATCTGCTGGCTGACCCCTCCCTCCCGCCGAACACCTGCAGCACCCTGCGGGCCGTCAGCAACCTGCTCAGCACCCAGCTCACCTTCCAGCCGCTGCACCACCGGCCGCGCCTAAGCCCCCTGCTGGCCTTCAGCGACGGACACGCCTGCTCCGACTCGGAGGAGGCGCCGGAGAAAGGAGAGAGGCTGGCCATCCCGAAGGTAAGGCCACACCCTCTCAGGTAGCAGGATTTGATTGGTAATTGGCCCTTCGCTAAGTCCCGCCTTAAAAATATGACTGACCTTTGCAGCTGTTGTGGCCCTGCCCACTTTTTCCATTTCCATTCATTTTTTTCATAGAGATTTTTTTAAGTAGCGACAGATTTTTTCTTCTGTATTGTGGTGTATATCTGAATTTATTGGATCTAAAAAGAGAAATGTGGGCGGGACTTGCTTCTATGCAGCTGTTGTTGATTGGATGTTAGAATGTGAGAGGAGGCACCGGAGAATGGAGAGAGGCTGGCCATCCCGAAGGTAAGGCCACACCCTCTCAGGTAGCAGGATTTGACTGGTAATTGGCCCTTCGCTAAGGCCCACCTTAATAATATAACTGAACTTTGCAGCTGTTGTGGCCCCGCCCACTTTTCCCATTTTCATTCATTTCGTTCATAGAGCCTTTTTATAGCGACACGGATCCATATTGTTACATACATCCGAGTTTAAAGTAAAAGATAAAGACGGGACTTAGTTCTGTTCATCAGTTTTTAATTGGATGTTGCTAAGCCCCGCCTTAAAATATGACTGACCAATCTAATCTTCGCAGCTGTTGTGGCCTCATCCACTTTTTTCATTTCCAGTCATTTTTTAATTTTTTAAGCAGCGACAGATTATTTTTTCTGTATTGTGGTGTACATCTGAGTTTAATGCATTATCTAAAAAGAAAAATGTGGTTCAATGTTAGAATGTGAGAGGAGGCGCCGGAGAATGGAGAGAGGCTGGCCATCCCGAAGGTAAGGCCACACCCTCTCAGGTAGCAGGATTTGATTGGTAATTGGCCCTTCACAAAGCCCCGCCTTAAAAATATGACTGACCTTTGTAGCTGTTGCAGCTCCTCCCACTCTTCTCATTTCCATTCATTTTTTTTTCCATAGAGGTTTTTTGTGGTGACAGATTCTTTCTTCTATATTGTGGCGTTCATCTGAGTTTAATAGATTATCTAAAAAGAAAAATATGGGCGGGACTTGCTTCTATGCAGCTCTTGTTGATTGAATGTTAAGATGTGAGAGAAGGCACCAGAGAAAGGAGAAAGGCTGGCCATCCCAGAGGTAAAGCCACACCCTCTCAGTTACTGTGATTTGATTGGTATTTGGCCCTTTGCTAAGTCCCGCCTTTAAAATACGACTGAACATTGCAGCTGTTGTGGTCCTTCTTAAGTGGTCTTGCGTAGCCAGACCTTCAAACTGACGGCTGAAGTTCTGGAATCTATGGTAGCTTTCATTGGCCAAGGCCTGCCCATGAGGCCGTTCGACCGACATGTCAAACAACCAATCACAGTTCGTGCCGTTCAGCGTCACGTTTCGGGTCGTGGAAATGTCGCCAAAAGTAACAGACCGGTGTGTAAATCTCTCGGACGTATTTTAAAGATTCTATGCCGTGAACTTTAAATATTTCACATACTTTTGAAAATCCAGCGTTTAGTTGATCCTGATAAGCGCTCATCATCACAGTTGTAAACACGATGGCTCTCTTCTTTCGTGAGGGGGTTTGGCGTCACGGCATCTTTGTTTCCAGGCGGAACGTTAAAGAACACGACACACACTTCTCCTGGAAATCCTGTATAATTCAACCAATCTGACGACCAATCTGACTTCGAAACTCCTGAAGTGTTTCTATTTTTGTGTGCCATATGCATCAGACATTAAGCCAACGTTCTGTGGGCATGACATCTGAGGCTGAGACTATTGTGGTCCCAGCCCACTTTTTCCATTTTCATTTATTTAGTTCATAGAAACTTTTTTAAATAACAGATCCATATTGTGGCATACATCCGAGTTGGACATGAAGGAAAAAAGATAAAGACGGGACTTAGTCCTATGCATCAGTTGGATGTTGCTAAGCCCCGCCTTAAAATATGACTGACCAATCTGATCTTTGCAGCTGTTGTGGCCTCATCCACTTTTTTTTCCATTTCCAAGTAGCGACAGATTCTTTTCTCCGTATTGTGACTTACATATGAGTTTAATGAATTAATGACTTAGAAAAATGTGGGAGAGACTTGGTTCTGGTTAGTTGTTGATTGGATGTTGAGAAATGAGAGGAGATGCTAGAGAAAGGAGAGAGGCTGGCCATCTCAAAGGTAAGGCTACACATTCTCAGGTAGCAGGATTTGATTGGTAATTGGCCCTTTGCTAAGCCCCGCCTTATAAATATGACAGACTTTTGCAGCTCTGCCCACTTTTCCCATTTCCATTTTTTCCATTCATAGAGACTTTTTTAAAGTAGTGACAGATTCATATTGTGACATACATCTGAGTTTAAAGTGAAAGAAAAAAGATAAAGGCGGAATTAGTCCTATGCATCAGTTGTTAATTAAATGTTGCTCAGCCCCGCCTTAAAATACAACTGACTAATAAGATCTTTGCAGCTGTTGTGACCCACTTTTTTCCATTTCTGTTCCTTTTTATTAAAAGTAGTGACAGATTCTTTCTTTCGTATTGTGATGTACATGTGAGTTTAATGAATTAATACCTTAGAAAAATGTGGGCGGAACTTGGTTCTATGCAGCTGTTGTTGATTGGATGTTGAGATGTGAGAGGAGACACCAGAGAAAGGAGAGAGGCTGGCCTTCCCAAAGGTAAGGTCACACACTCTCAGGTAGCAGGATTTTATTGGTAATTGGCTCTTCGCTAAGCCCCGCCTTTAAAATACGACTGAACACTGTAGCAACACATCTATAAAGTCACATACATCTGAGTTTAACGTAAAAGAAAAAAGATAAAGGCAGGACTTAGTTCTATGCATCAGTTATTAATTGGATGTCGCTAAGCCCCGCCTTAAAATACAACTGACCAATCTGATCTTTGCAGCTGTTGCGGCCTCACCCTCTTTTTTTTTTTCCATTTCCAGTCATTTATTTAACAACAGATTCTTTTTTCCGTATTGTGACGTACATCTGAGTTTAATGGATTATTGACAAAGAAAAATGTGGGAGGGACTTGTTTCTATGCAGCGGCTGTTGATTGGATGTTGAGATGTGAGAGGAATCAGCAAAGAAAGTAAAGAGAGTTGACATCCCATAAGTAAGGCCACACCCTCTCAGGTACTGGGATTTGATTGGTAATTGGCCCTTCTCTAAGCCCCACTTTAATAATATGACTGACCTTTGGAGCTGTTGTGGCCCCGCCCACTTTTTCAATTTCCAAATGTGGGCGGGGCTTGGTTCTGAGCATCGGTTGTTGATTGGATGTTGAGATGTGGGTGTGGCACTCACTTGAGCTTGTGTGGGTGGAGTTTAAGTGGACTTAATTATTGAAGAAGCCTGCATATGTCATTAGAGAGAAGTCTGTCATTTACACCCGAATATCTGGTTATGACATTTTTGATTTGATTTAAAAGAGATGAAGTAAAAGCTTTTTTTAAAAATTAAACATTTACACAGATGAAGTGTTCACAATAAGATCTAAAACATGCATTTTTAAAATGGATAGGGTGAACTTTCATTTCATGCCGACACAATAAAATTTTTTAGCCATGAACCTAATTTAGAAACTCTGAGATAATATTTTATATATATTTGATTTGAAGCAAAAATTTTATTTGAAAAAAGACGGTGTAGTTATTTCTTTTAAATGAGGGAATGAACCACACATCCCATTAATCATTGCAAATGATGCAACTGAATCCTAAATAATAGTACAATATGAGTCTATTGACTTAAATTTACAATACATTTTGAGTTTATTACAAAAACAATCAGGCTGGAGGCTGATCCTGATTGCATCATTTGCAATTCTTTCTCTATGGAGAAAATGAATTTTTTGCACAAAAATTTGTTGTAGGAACAGTTCACGTATTACTAGGAAATTTTATAATTAATTACAAATAAGTAGCAAGTAACACTTTGAATAAATTGTGAAATTCTGAAGTAGAAAGATGGAAATAGTGTTTTCTTGCAAAACATACTCCAATAATCTTAATTTTATTTACATCTTTGAAAATGAATTTTTACAGTATATTATCAGACAAGTTTTTGCACTTTTATAATAGAGTCGCATGGAAGTCTGTTTAAATAATTTTATATAGAATTTCACTGAGAAATTATCCAAAAGTACAGTAAAACATTCAGTACAGTAGAACCGTACTGAACAGTAATCTATACATTTCTTTAAAGATAAATCACATATGAAATACTTCGACATGCCACAGTTAATTCCAGCCCAACTATGAATAATATCCAGTCGCTTTATGAGCCCATTTTACTGAAAATCAGGCCGTTCATACCTATGGGACGTTCTGTAAAGCTTGTCCTGCAGGGAGCAGAGCTTAGCGATGGGTCAATTAGGCTTTCGTTTGTGAAAATGAATGGTTTTTCACCGGTTAGGGTTTTTTTACATTATTTCCTAGCATTGCTGCAGTAATTCATGAATGGCTCACGTTATCTAGGTGGAACCGGCAAAGACTTTAAGACAAAAGAAAAAGACTCCATTGTGTTTAATGGTTTACTGCCACAGCCAATGCTCTGTATTTTTCATCACACACACACACACACACACACACGTTCCTTCCTCATTCACGCCAGCATGGCAGGTCTCTAATGTAGCGGACAATGACGCACATTCTCAAAGAAGCCTTTTAATGTTTCACCAGCACTGCAGTTAAAAATGCATGCCGGCACTTAAAGAGTAGGTGAGGCAAAAGTCACTATCCGTCTCTCCGGCGCTTTTCCTATGCTGCAGTGCTCAGCAAACAACATTAAGAGATGTTTATTAAAGCCCATTCATTACACCTGGCCCATATGTAGGTCACACCGCACTACGCTCTGATATTGAACAGAATTCAGAGTGCCGGCCTTATTATTTTTCCACAGCGTATATAATGTGATATTTTGGCAGTGTGAAGGAAAACACGAGCGAGTCTGGTTCTTTAAGCAGCGTTTTATCTGTCAGAGCTGCAGCTGTGTCAATATCGGAATAAAAACGGCACGAAACGTAACTGATGGTGACATGATTTTCGTAGAAGGTCAAATAGTTGTGGCCTGTCTGGATGTCCAGTTTGGCAGCGGCGCGTTACGCTTCGGCCTTGGCAGGAAACGGGGCTTTTTCACATAAATCCCAAATCACTTTTCTTGTATATTTTAACTCGGCAAAGAAAAACACTTTTCGTAAGGTGTTACATTTCTGCAGCGCTGCTGATCGGACGGTCATTTCTAGAGCTGGTAAACATGCGACGCGGTTACCGTAGGTCAGAAACCTTTAACGCATTATACATGCATGAGCTCCCCGCCTTAGAAAGTACTATTAAGATTTAAAGGCCGATTCCTCCGGTATTTTCCTACTTTAGGATTTCGAACGAGCGCATACCTTCGTCACAGACGTTTAAAATACTAATCTATTCGAGAGCTAATAGGAAAAGAAAGTTGTTGAACTGACCGGTTCACTGCACTCTCAGGGCCTGGACTATTCCCTGCAGGTTTTGATAGTTTTTACTAGGGTGTTGTAGCTAAAAATAATTGTGTATCTTGATGGTTTTCAGCCTTTTTAAAGATATTTTATGCATAAATATCATTTAAAAATATTTTTACAATATTAAAAAGTATAAGAAATATTTTGAAATATTAAAAAGTAGTATAAGAAGTAAAATAAAGTATATTTCTAATCAAAGCTAAATAAACACAAGGACATAGCATGTTTTGTAAAATTTGTAAAATAAATAAATCAATCAATAAATAAATAAGATAAAAAGAGAGCATATGTACACCAATATAAAAATATATCATTATCATTTTTTTTACCTACAGTGCATAAGAGTAAAGCATGCAGGAGTAAAGTAATATTTTTTCTCTTTTTTTAACATTCAAGAAAATTGCTAAATATATTTCAGGAGCAATTTCACATTTCTTGAGGGGTTTTTTTATACCTGTAATCACTGGTATTTTGCTGCAAAATGACAAAATGATTAGTGTTGAGAAGAGGGATGCTGTGAGCTGGTGTTGAGGGTGTGATTTGAGTTCCCTGTAGGAGGCTAGTTTGTGCAAAAAATGTTTAAGTGGTTGCTGGAAAATTTGCACGTACTGTTTTAATGAAGGGTTGTGAGGTTCTGTGGGTGATGTGACTTTTTTTTTTTTGTCGGTGGCCTGAACTGCTTTTAGATAATTAATTTGAACAGTATATGTCTGTGACATGGACGTAAACAGTGTTGATGCAGATATTTGGCGAAATGTGAGAAACCTGTCCAGAGTCATGTTACATTCCAATATTAAAGGTCAAAAAATAAAGGAATAATGTTTTGCATAAAGAAAATGAGGTCTATTTTTGGGAGCAATTATTTATTTTTTTATTTTATTTAAATTTATATTTTACATTTAATATTATTTTATTATTTTATTTTAAATGGATTTTTTTTATTTAGAATATGACAATGACAATGAAGCACAAATATTACAAAATGCAGTAATAGTAGTATTTTTTTTATAATTTGTAAAAATAATTTTAATAATAATAATAGATTAATAATCTTTTAAATCCATATAAAGGCAGCACAAAAATACTACCAAGATGTTTAATTGCTTTATTACTTAAATAATATATAATGTTTTGTTTTGCATTCTAGTGAAGACAATAGAGTTTTTAAACTGATTTAAATATGCTAAAAAATTGGAAGGCTAAATGTCTTAATTTTTAAGAAAATAATTGCATAATACACCTTGAGTATCCTTAAATAGCTTAATTTTTTAACTACATGTCATTTAATATCTACACATGTTCTTGATCGTTCTTGACAATTATTTATTTGAATGTTGATTGACAATTAAGCACATTAATGCAGTAGAAGTAATTTAGTTTTTAAATTAATAATAATAATAATAATAACAATAAATAATAAAAAATACTTAAAAACAGCACAAAAATACTACCATGATGTATAATTACTTTATCATTTTCATAATATATCATTATTTGTTTTGCATACCGCTTAAGACCATACAGTTTTGCAATTTTGCAATATAAAGTAAAGAATTTTGGGGGCTAGATGTGCTTCATTTTACAATGCACCTTAATAATCTTAAAATATCTTAACTAAATGTAATTTAATAACTAGACATGGTCTTGACAGTTCTTGACAATCATTTATTTGAGTGTTAATTGACAATAAAGCAAATTAATGCAGTAGAAGTAATAATTGATTTTTTTTAATTAATAATAATAATAATAATAAATAATATATAATACAAAAAATACTACTATGATGTATAATTGCTTTATCATTTAAATAATATATAACTTTTTATTTCATTTATTTTGCATACCAGATGAGACCATACAGTTTTTAAATTGTGATAATTTTGCAATAGAATTTGAAATTAGAATTTTTAAGAAATGTATAGCATAATTCACCTTAATAATCCCAAAATAGCCTCATTTTTAGTTAATTGAATATCCAGATCTGTTCTTGACTGGTTTCATGAGATTCCCTCATATAGGTTAGTTTAGACAGTGATAGGAAACAAAACTCCCGACTGTCACGCCGGCTGGAGAAGCTGGTTCGATCGGACACCGCAGAACCCTGATCGGACGAGACTCTTCTCACAGACGCCCGAGCGCTGAACGTCTGGAACATTGACAGTCTGTCTGCGTGAGAGAGAGAGAGACGCCACGGCAGGAGAGGAGACGCACATCCAAAGCACCTTCTCAGACATGAGGCCTGCTACATCCACTCAAACATGTTCCTCCCAACTCCAGCTGACAGCCGCTCCGGCTGAATTAATATCAGACGCAGATGTTTTCGTGTTTGTGGCTGTAGATTGTTGCATGAGAATTTTCTTGAGCTAAAAATATTCATGCGATTTGTGACTTCTGACCCCTGCGCTCACCGCATCTGTCTGTAACGGGGCGATGCTGGTCTCCCAGAATGCCCAGGGCATGCACTCGAAGCAGTTGGGAGATTAGGGTCGGGGGCGCGCGGATGTGCCCTCTGGTTCTCTACGTGGGCCGGAGTCCTGCTCTGCATCTGAAATATTCATGCTGCTGTCAGGAGAGTTTCTTCCCTGCCCTGACTCTCAGGATAATGCAGTTCTCAAACTTTTTTGTGCAACATTGTGCAATTTTATATAGTCAAAAACATACTTAACTTTGATATGCAAATGCCTTACCATTCTGGAGTTTCCTTGAAATATATTAAATGTGCCATTAAACCAGGTTTGTTATTCAGATGACAAACATGCTGAAACTTTCTCAGCAAAATTCTCTCCGAACTATGATGCTAGTTGACCTGCAAGAGAAAACTGACTGACAGTTACTTTAGTTTCCGCTGTACTGCAATTTGCATTGCATTACAATGTATATAAAGGGATAATCCACACAAAATTGAAAGTATTTATAATTTACTGTTATTTTAGCAAAATTGGGATGCTATTATTATTATTATTACTGATACTATTTTTATGGTTTAAGTAATACAGATTTTAATTTAAATTTTTACGTATTTTGTCATATTTTATATTTATTTTTAATTTTAGTTAGTTATGTTGATGTGTTTTTCCTTTTAAAAAATGTTTAATATGTTTTTATTAGTTTTTATGTAAGTTTTAGTTATTTTAGTGCAAATTAAATATTATTATTGTTATTAAATATTGAAAGGGAGAATGAAATTAAAATTGTTGTCATTTACTTAACTCCAGTGCTATTTTAGTACAGTTGAGATTCTGTTATAGTTTTATGAATATTTTAATTGGGTTTTTTTATATTTTAGTTATATTAATTTGTTTTAATTTTTAATATTTCTATGTTTTCTGTTTTTATTTTTTGAATACTTTTAAAATAATTATAATTTTAATGTTAAAGTTTTAGTTATTGTGTTATGTGTTTTGTCTTTTTTTATTAATATTCTGAATCTTTTTCTATATTTTAATTATATTTATTTATATATATTTTTTTATATATAGTTTACTTTTTAATATTTATATTTTATATATTTATATTTTTTATTTACTTTTAATTTTAGTTAGTTTTAGATGTTATAGTGTGTTTTGATGTAAAGAAGAAATGCGATGATGCATTTCTCCAGGGTCTTCCATCTGTTCTGTTCCCATTTTCCCAGTTGGGGGAAGGACTCTGTATTCCCTGACGGACCGCTGTCATCTGCCGCCCTCAGATGTTTGGCTTAACGCACAGACTCGCTCTGGAAATACGCACACTCACTAAAGATTCACATCATTTACGTAAAATGCAATCCAACTTTCATCTAAACAAGCGCTTTGTTTAACAACCGCACTGCCAAAAAGTGTTCATTTGGCTCTCAGCTTGTCATACACGAGGCTTTATTCTGTCTGGGGCAGTGTTAATTGATTATAATTGGTGATGTGACTTTTGACAAGTTTCAAAACTGACCTTAGCAGAGAATTTGCGACTCTTGAGTGTTTCACTCCACTGTCAACACTGTTTTAGTCTAAACTTGATGTACGTTCTCTTTAAATAACAGCGTTTGAGGCGGAGTTTGCCTCCAGGGCTTTTGAGACGCATTTCTTCCACGTGGACCACCACCACCTCAGCCACGGGCCTGCCCACCCTCGAATCCGGCCCGGTCAGACGGGACCGCAGTGCCAGTATCAAAGCACCTCACGATGGCCCTTCCAGCAGGTAATAAACGCCCGTTCTTATCCAGATGCAATAAACACACAATCTGTGTTTACCTTTACTCACTTAGTTCATCAAACTAACTTACAAAACACAGTTTAAAGGAATAGTTCTCCCAAAAAAGAAAATTTGCTGAAATGTGCTCACCCTCAGGCCGTCCAAGATGTAGATGAGTTTGTTACTTCATCAGATTTGGAGAAATGTAGCATTGCATCACTTGCTCACCAGTGGATCCTCTGCAGTGAATGGGTGCCGTCAGAATGAGAGTCCAAACAGCTGATAAAAACATCACAATAATCCACAAGTAATCCACACCATTCCAGCCTATCAGTTAACGTCTTGTGAAGCCAAAAGCTGCGTGTTTGGAAGAAACAAATCCATCATTAAGATGTTTTTAACTTCCAGCCAAAATATGAGCCCATAAGTTGCTTTCTCCAGTGAAAAAGTGGTCTGGTCTGAATCAGGAGAGAAATCTGCTCAGATCAAGCACTGTTTACCGGTGAAAACAGTCCAAAACAACTCTAAACAAATATGCAGCGTTGGGGAAAGTTACTTTTAAAAGTAATGCATTACAATATTGCGTTACTCCCTAAAAAAGTAACTAATTACGTTAGTTACTTTTTATGGAAAGTAATGCGTTACATTACTTTTGCGTTACTTTTGCGTTACTTTTTAAATATGAGCAGGGCTTGATTGTTTTTAACATAAGAAGTTCTATTTATAGCAAATGTAAAAGCCCTTTCACACCAAAAAGTGTAATGAATAAACCTCAGGCTGAAGGAAAAGTAAATTCACGTCTGTAAAGTAGAACGCACAAGAAGAAGGTTCAACACTCTTCAGCAATAAAAAAAAAGAGAAGAAGCACGATTGTTAGTTTATCGAAAGTCATTTTGGCTTATTAGTATGGTTGAACTGGATCATCAAAGGTCAGCAGCAAAGACATTGGTTAATAAAATGGGATTAGATACATTTGTGTTGTTTAACATTTAATTATTGCAGGTTTGCATCATATTCTGAGTTTGCATTTCACTGTTTTAATTCATTTTGATGAATACTAAATCTGTTTTTTTTTGCGAGTGGGATGAATTAATGCACATTCACGTTTAGTCTAGAACTACAGTAACAGCATGTTCACTAGTGATGCGCAGATGGCGGTTGTATTATATTATACTGTTTCAGCTATTAAAATTTGTTCGGTTTTGTATGTAATGGCAAAGTGATTCGTTTCGGGTTTTTTTTTCATTAAGTTAATTTAGAAAAACGTTTGGAGCATTTTTTGTTCGTTAAGTTTTTTTTTCTTTCTTAAAGTAGTCTAACGACCAAGCGGCCAGTGGCGGACCGCAGGCTGATCATTATGTTTGATCAGTTTAGCCTTCTCAAATCATCACGACTTGCCTAAAATCAAATCTAGATATACTAAAACAGTTCAAGCATATAACAATGTTTAAACATTTAAACCTAGATAAATGTGCGCTGCATCCTAGTTTGTGCAGAGAGCAGAAGCTAAAGCGCAGGACATGGAGACATCAGCGCAATCAATTGGATTTTTTTCAGTGGAAACAACTTACGCCGTAATTTTTGCTCATAAAGGTGAGAGTAATACATCATTCGGAACTGTAAAGTGTTTACTTTTATTTGTGTGCACTCACAATATCAACAAAACTTTTTATAAAATATACAGTATAAAATAATTTTATAAAATAAACAATGATGCACCGTCTCGTCTTGAACAGGAGTTCACAAAAATGAACCGAAAGTCAACGAATACATGCCTCACAGACATCATAAATATATCTATAGAAAGCTTTAAATGACTACTTAACGAAATAAATCAAATCGAAAACAAAAACTCTTTCATCATAATCCGTGAAGATGCACTTCTCTCTAAAGGCGCGTCTAATGAGGAGATGGCGAGTCAGGATCATCATCTTCATCTTTGCGACACTGACACAGAAAACACTAGTTTATTAATAAATAATTCAAATATCTCCTTACTATTTCCACCCGATATACATATCTATGGGTATAAACACAAGTATTGACTTGACTAGAGCGACCGTGATCAGCTCCGGTGGCCGCGTCGGAGCCGTAATGCGCGGCAGACGTGATGCGCAGATCAGCTCTCACATCACTGAATCTGCTGTTAAAAATGAACCATCCATTCATCACATCATCATGCAAAACTAAGAATTAGTCTAATTAGAATCATTGTAATGTGACGATCGGGTGCGGGTCGGTTGTCTAAATCAGAGAAAAATATAGGTGCGGGTGGGTGGCGGGCGGATAATTTATTTGAAGCAGCAGATTCGGGTGACGTTTGAGCTCATCCGCGCATCTCTAATGTTCACACAGCGCACTGTCAGTCAATAAATGGAAAAAAAAGTAACTGGCGTTACTTTTTTGAAAAAGTAACTCAGATATTTTCTTGTAAATTAAAAAAGTAATGCGTTACTTTACTAGTTACTTGAAAAAAGTAATATTATTACGTAACGCGCGTTACTTGTAATGCATTACCCCCAACACTGCAAATATGTGGGTGGATTTTGATGTGAGAGACAACAGTAGATAGGCTTTTTCACTGGAGGAAGCGTTATTATGGATTATGGACTCATATTTTAGCCAGAAGTGATGGTTTGAAGTTAAAAACGTCTTATTGATGGATTTGTATCTTACAAACACACAGCTTTTGGCTTCTCATTAACTGTTGGACTGGAGTGGTGTGGATTACTTGTGGATTATTGTGATGTTTTTATCAGCTGTTTGGACTTTCATTCTGACGGCACCCATTCACTGCAGAGGTTTGATATGGTGATAGCATCAAGCTTTAAGCATTTCTTCATGCTTTTGGTGACCAGCCCAGATCTTTAACTAGTATTTGGACACTTGAAAGTGTCTGAATCTCATTGCAAAATCTGTAACGTCTGTATCTCAAATGCTGCAGAATCGTTTCACCATTTTCACCTTGCTTTATTTTTGTTCAGTGTCTTTGGTGTTTTAGTGATTTTTAGTGGATATGTAAGACAGGTGTCCCAGCAGAGAAACGTTTCACAAACACAAAAGCGTCCATTTGCTTCATTTTGAAGCATTTTATATATTGTTTTATGATGTCAAACGTAACAAACACCCTTTTTCATGAAATGTTTTGTTTGCACACTTGTGCAGTCCAAACTTATGTGATATTTTGTAATCTAATGTAATGACATTTGCACATTTGTCCAAATACTTCCCGGCCAGTAAGTGTTTTGAAGCAACTTTCTGAAAATATGAGTCCGCAGAGAGTTTCTCAGGATTTGTCTGACAGCACTTTTATCCGTTTGCCCTCATTTAGTTTTGTTTGTCATCATTGTGTCATACGTTAGTGTTTCGCACAGCTGTTGCAGATCACCATCAAGCGCTTGAACTTTCCAGAGCTCCTCCACGCTGTTTGATTCAAATTTTATAATGTCCATCTTTGGGCATTTCTCCACCTTTATATCTCTTATTTCAGCTTGAGTTATACAGACCAGCTAAAGTTCAGCCTGTTAATACTGATATCCAGATAGCCATCTGCACTGTGTAGACAGAGTTTAAAGAGGCTTCCTGGAGACTCAAGAGCCCGGCTTGTGTTTAGATTCAGGCCCTGTCGAAATAAAAGCCCTGGTGAAAAATGGAGGGTCACACGGTTGCCTGCATTACCATGTTGAGGCTGGTTTTAAAGTGATGGGTCTCCTGCACAGCGTCTTAATGGATATCTGAAGAGTGTTCCCACAGCAGGAGGCCTGTTTGCTCCCATTTTTTACAGTTGGCAGGAAAATTCAAGTCTGAATCCTTCTCCAAAAATAAGCCACTTGGACTGTTTTAACCCCAGAAAAAGTGCATCGCGAACTTTCTCATTTACAAGTTCGCCTCTTGAGAGGAAAAAGGTGATGCCGTGTTGAGTTAAGGTGAAATGTCTTCATCGAGGACACAGTGATAATGGGATAAATAAACGCTGGAGCAGGGTTGTTATTGCTAACTGAAAATAAAACATAAATAAATAAATAAATTCATTACTTAAACAGAAATAAAACTGAAAAATGCATGTTAAGTTGAAGTATTAAAATAAACGAAATAAACAAAAACTAAATATTAAAACTTGATTAAAACTATATACAAATTTAAAAATAATAATAGTAAAATAATAAAAAAACACAAAAAATAACCAAAGTTAAAAAAAATAAATTAATTAAAAAATAAAATGTAAATCAAAATATGAAGTGTGTGTATACAGTGCCTTGCGAAAGTATTCAAACCCCTTCATTTTTTTCATGTTTTGTTATGTTGCAGCCTTATGTTAAACTGCTTTAAATTACATTTTTTCCCCACATCAATCTACACTCCATACACCATAATGATAAAGCATATAACAGATTTTTAACATCTTTGCAAATTTATTAAAGATAAAAAAAAAAAATTCCATTTAAAAAAACTTCCATTGCATAAGTATTTATACCCTTATCTGGGAAAGCTGAAATTTAGCTCAGGAGCATTCATATTGCTTGTAAATGTTACCATACTTTGAGTGAAGTTAACCTGTGGCAAATTCAATTGAATGGGTATGATTTGGAAAGGCACACATGTCTTAATAAAAGGTCTAACAGTTGAAAATGCATATTAGAGCAAAGACCAAGCCCTGAGGTCAAAAGAACTGCCTGTAGAGGTCAGAAACAGGATTGCATCAAGCCACACATCTGGGGAAGAGTTCAGAAAAAAATTCTGCTGCATTGAAGATTCACAGAATCATGTAGCCTTCATTATCCATAATGGAAGACGTTTGGAACAACCAGGACTCTTCCTAGAGCTGGCCTCCTGGCCAAACT
>JAFVLL020011618.1:20585-55190 GCA_021397915.2 Tor tambroides
TAACTGACCAGATCAATATCCCAGAATTTTAATTGACTTGATGCTATACTCTGATTAAAAAGTGTTCCTTTAATTTTTTTGAGCAGTGTATAAAAAAATAGCATTTCTTGTTGTAATTTACTTAAAAATAAAAATTAATAAAAAATCTGTTTTTTATTTTATTTTATTTTTTTTACTTAAAGTGACAAAAACAATAAAATTACTTAAACTTTAACTAAAATTATAATGAAAATGGAAAATATAAAAAAAAAAACTCATTCAAAATATATTTTGATGAATCAAACAACACTGTGGTCAATCAAAAATAACATTGTATTCGGACTTTATGTATTTTTTTGTATTCCAAAAATGTTCCGAAGACACATAAATTGGAATTATTTCATAATGTTAATAAAATAATTGACATTATATTCTATTATATTCTTGTATTTATGTACAGTAGGCTCCTAAAAGCTGAAAACTCTATATAACTGTATAAAAACATCTACTAATATAAATAGTATTATTAAGAATGTAGACTATATTCACATGAACACATAACTACTAAAAATAACAGAATATGGTCTCATTTTTTTAAATTTATATAATTACTATTAGTGTGTGTGTGTATATATATATATATATATATATATATATATATATATATATATATATATTCAATTTTATTTTATTCTAACCTAAATTCTTCATATTTTATTTATATTATTAGATGTTTTGTGCGGCTTCTGAAAGCATGAAACTGACTAAATTTAACACACTTAATACAGTTTTCTTCAAACTGTTTTCTGCTGTGACAGTACTCAACCTTAAAGTGAAAACTGACTATAGAAGCAGAGAGTTCGTTAATATCGGCTATAGCGTCTCATGGAAATTCTGTCAATGCAGTATGTGCACATTTTGTTGCACAGTGATCAAGCTTGCATAACTAGATTATGTCTGCATTTCAGGAAAATGAATAGTGGGAGGTGTGTGTGTGTGTTCAGTGTCTAAGCCTTCTTATCAGAAGCATATCCTCCCGCTGAGGATCGATGCTGCTCTTTCTGCTTCACAGCCATATTCAGACACACATGATGCACAGACATTATTTGTGTGTGTGTGTGTGTGTGTGTTTGAGAGCTAACAGAGCTCGCTCTCTTTTCTAATTACCCAGTTGTTTTATCATTAGTCAATTAGGGGACTTGGTTTTCTCTTGTCTCTGGATCGTATTTGCTGCATGAAAGACTGATTATCACTTCAAAGTTCTCGTTCACCCACCATCTTTCAAAGCGCAGCTGATGGTGTGCATGATTTCTGCCTGCTTTCCTCTCATTGATCTGTGGAAAGCAGCCATCTCCAGGATCCCGAGGCTGATAAAGGTGTGCAGTAGTGCAAACACGGCTGACGGCTGAACCTGTGACCCTTGACGTGACGGAGAGCCAGTGTGTGCACCTCAGGAGACCCGTCTCATCCTTGCACCCTTCCCAGGGTGCACTGCGTCTCCCGTGTGGCTGTATTGTTGGTGTTTGTGTTCAATTACCATCACTCTCATTAGCAGCCTCCACGTCACTGCTCTTTTACATAAACTTTTCTAACTAAAGAACATTCACATTATATTTTGCCCCAAATAAAATCAAGGAAATGTAATGTAATATGTATTATGTATTATATTATATAGTACATTTTAACCACAAAATTCATATCTGTATTGCATGTAAACATTTGACTTTTAATTAAATTAAATTAAAAATAGAGAATTAGCAAAGTTTACTATTTTTTTTTTCTTATTAGATATCTATTACTGTATAGTAAATAATTACTGTAATGATTTGCTTAAATAATTATAATAATAAAAAAGAGTTAAAGCATTAATTAAAGAGAGTACAAAATTGGTACCATAATGTATAAATACTTTCAATAATTAATTGTATTATTTTGTGCATTACAGTAATATATTATTAATTTTAATTTGTGTAATATTCGGAAATAGAAAAACAGGTATATATCAAATTTAAATATATTAATAATTTGGGGTGAAAAGAAATAAGAAATGATATTTTGCATGGAATTTTATATGATATTATATTATATTAAAAAATCCTATAAATGATTTGTGTGTATATATTAGGGAGGTTTTTTTGGGGGGGGGGGGGGGTGAAAAATAATGGTGAAATAATAAAAAATAAAATAATAAATTACTGTATATTATATACATTTAAAACACAAAATGGTAATTTAAAATCGTACCATAATGTATAAATACCATAATAGAAATATATACTAATTGTTTGCATGATTATTATTGTTTTATATTGGGGTGAAATATGATCAGTACAGGTTTCTGTGCTTTTTAGTTTGCATCCCATTGGTAGCTGTCACATTACATCACTGCTCATTTGCATAAACTTTTGTCAGTTTTATCACATCCAGTGCTGGAGCCGTTCATCATCAGTAGTCACTGCTGGAAATCTCTAACTCTTTGAAACTAAATGACGGTTACTTTGGCGCTGCAAATTCACTGTCAGCTTGAACGTCCCTTCAGAGAAACTGTCAAGTGTCTCTGTGTCATAAAAAAACTGTGAAGGAGTGGAAAGGCATTTTTGTTGACCAATTTAGTCCAAACAACTATTTATTGTGTGGGCCCTGAGGTAACGCTCTTTGCCCGGCTGTCACTTAGCAACAGGCTATTTTCAATATAAATGCTTCCTGTGGCGTGTGGAGCACCTACAGTATCTGACAGCAGCGGAGCAAGCATGAGCTGTGGACTTCACACACTCTCTCTCTCTCACACACACACACACACACACTCTCTCTCTCTCTCACCGCTCCAGCAGCCAGACGGACTGATCTGTGAGTGACACTGGCATCATGAGGAAGAGGCGTGCCACCGCCGGGCCGCTGTGCCCGTATCACAGGCAGCAGGTGGGAGATACGCCGTATTCTTTTCATTGTTGCTAATATTCATCTGCGCACTAGACTAGTTTGGATGCACTTTACTGCAATGTTTTTGCTGGATCTTAAAAGCCTGGTGAGGGTTTTGTAGATGCTTGAAATGAATTAGGCATATATACATTGTGCCTACACACGTGTTTCTTTACAAAGCTGAAATTTTAATTGAATTGAATTTTTTTTATTATTATTATTATTATTATTTGATAATTTAATAATAGTTTTAACTGTTACTCCACTGTGTTAATAGCTGAACATAAAGTGAAATCTGATTATATAATCTGGAAATTTGTGCATTGTATTATGTAAATAAGATAGAATAAGATACAGTGTTATTTTAGTATCATTTATCTTATAGTTTTTAATCATTATTCTGAATTAGATTTTATTTTTATATTTTCTGTTTTTAGTTTTAGTATTTTGTTGTGTGTTTGTCATTTGTATTATTTTTTTAAAAAGTAGGTCTATATAGTTTTTAGTAAGTTTTAGTTTTGGTAAATTTAGTACTTCAACTTAAACTAAACAAAAAAAAAAGCATTGGCAACTAGCTGAAATAAATGTAAGCTTTTTAAATTTTACTTTTTTAATTTTATTTCTTTACATTTTTATTTTTCATATTAATTTCAAAGTTTTAGTGTTTTTGTTGTTTGTGTTCATTTTTATCATTTTAAGTTTTAGTCTTTAGTCTTAGTTTTAGTTTTAGCTAAAATGAAAATGAAATTTGTTACTTTGCAACTAGCTGAAATTTTTAAAAATGATTTTATTTCAGTTCATTTTATTTATTTATTTATTTATTATTTTTTAATGGTATTAGTTTTGGTTAAAGGGATAGTTCACTTTGAAATTAAAATTTGATATCTATCAGCTTACCCCAAGGGCATCCAAGATGTAGGTGTCTTTTTTTCTTCAGTAGATCCAATTTTGTTATTTTTAGGTCAAACCGTTCTAGTCTGTCAGTCATATAATGGCAGGTATAGGTCACTGTCTCTGTAAGAGGGAAAAAGAACATGCACAGAGAAATCCAAATTAAACAATTCCCTATCGTAACTACACATTGATGGCCTAAGACACGAAACGAGCGGTTTGTGTGAGAAAACAAACAGTATTTATATCGTTTTATATCGCGCACGCATCCGGTGTCTCTCGCGCCAGAGCGCGCGCACACGTCACACACCGGATGCATGCGCGCACTCAGATCACTTGGACATGGTTGTGTACAAGAGGTAAAAAAAAGAGAGAAATACTGTTCGTTTTCTCACACAAACAGCTCGTTTCGTGTCTTAGGCCATCAATGTGTAGTTACGATAGGGAATTGTTTAATTTGGATTTCTCTGTGCATGTTCTTTTTTCCCTCTTATAGAGACAGTGACCTATACCTGCCATTATATGACTGACAGACTAGAACGGTTTGACCTAAAAATAACAAAATTGGACCTACTGAAGAAAAAAAGACACCTACATCTTGGATGCCCTTGGGGTAAGCTGATAGATATCAAATTTTAATTTCAAAGTGAACTATCCCTTTAATGCTAATAATGCTGTTCAGGTGTCACACTCACACACAATCCATTAAGCAAAGTGATCCACAGGGATCCAGCAGAGATCCACAGGTTTTCCAAGGCAGCAAGTGGAAGGATTTCTCTGTCATACAGTATTTCCTGTGAATCACAGCGTGTGTTTTTGTGGAGAAGGAGATTTGTGGTACGTCAGGGAGTCTCAGAGGTGCTATAAATCATTATTTATCCATGTCTCGATCACCTTCCCAGCCAGCTCACCTCACGCAATGGCCCGTGTGTTACGATGACGAAAATTATGCTTTTAACATTTGCATAGAGGAAAAATGGAACGAGATCAAGTATAATATTTAGATTCGAAGCTGGAAGCTCATTGGATTCAGATCATTAGCTTGAGTCAGGAATAAAGACGTCTGCATCCAGCATCACCGCAGTCAGACGTCACTGAATTTGTGGGAAGCCACAAAATCTCAAGTAACCCGCCTATAAAACCCCCCCTTTTTTTTAACGGCACACAATATTGACATGGTTTGTAGTCTAGATAGAGGGCGAAAATCACTTGGCTCTTGCTCAAGTGTCAAAGCGACGTGACAAACTAATTACTGACTCCTTCCGCCACTTCAGCATTATGGAGTGAAGTATGAAGCCTTTAAAACGCTGCTCTTTCCACAAACAGCCATTAACATTCTTGTGTTGTGAGGACCTCAGGCAGCTCAGTTCATTCACAATTCAGTCCTGCTGTAATTTTTATGATCCTGTTGTGACACGTTGGATGTTAAAACCGCAGCCAAGGGGCGCAAAGCAATTGCGATACACAATCAGAGCAGCGCTGAAGTGCTATGACGGTTAGTCACGCTTGTTTTGAGTCATTTTGCATGCTTAAACTCGTTCTCATGCAAAAACATGAATATATTCCACCAGCCAAGATTGCAATATCAATACTGGGTTGGTTGAGCATTCAAATCGCACAAGGCTTGTTTTTGTGTGTGCTTTTTGTGTCCTTTATTGTGTACATGTTGATTTCTATTTATGTACACAACTGTTCGAAAAATTTCTTGTTGTTGCTGAAAGAAATTAGTTTTATTCAGCAAGGATGCATTAAATTGTCCAAAACTGACAGTAAAGACAATTATAATGTTACAAAAGTTTTTTTTGTGTTTTTTGTTTTTTCAAAAGTTGTCCAAGTGAAGTTCTTAGCAATGCATATTACTAATAAAAAATGAATTTTTGATATATTTATGGCAAGAAATTTACAAAATATCTTCATGGAACATGATCTTTACTTAATATCCTAATGATTTTTGGCATAAAATAATAATCAATAATTTTGACCCATACAATGTATTTTTGGCTGTTGCTACAAATATACCCCAGCCACTTAAGACTGCTTTTGTGCTCCAGGGTCACAAATTACATTTTACAATAGAAAACAGCTATTTTAAATTGTAATAATATTTTTACTGTGTTTTTAATCAAATAAATGCAAACTTGCTGAGCAGAAGAGACTTCTTTCAAAAACATTTAAAAATCTTTCCAACCCCAAACTTTTAAGCAGTGTGTATATATTTGTTTGTTTTAGCATTATTTGCATGACATTTAAGCATATTACAACCCAAAAATTCTCATTATTTTTACTGCACTAATAAATATTTTTAATATTATTACATTAAGACAGTACAAAAAGGCTACTATGACATATATAAATTATATATAACTTCATGTCTTTATTCATTATTAAAATATATAAAATACTAATATATATATATATATATATATATATATATATATATATAATGTGTAAATGTAATTTTGCATTGCAGTAATGAATTTATTTTATTTTTGTAAATTTTTTGAGGGGAAAATATGCTTAATATTCATTAAATTAATGTCACAATGCAAAAATGCTCAATTGTCCTAAAAACAGGCTTTTTATGCTAAATATTTGATTTCCTTTTGAGTTTGGAATGAAATGTATATGTATATATATATATATATATATATATATATATATATATATATATATACATACACACTATATTGCGAAAAAAAATTGGGTCACCCCCTTCTAATGAACAGGTTTGACTACTTTAGTAATTTCCATGAGTATAAATCTTGCTAATGTTATAGCAACAGTTTGGACAGGACCCTTTTCTATTCTAACATGACAATGCCTCTGTGTGTAAGGCAAGGTTCAAAAAGAAAATGATTGATTCAGTCAGTGTGGAAGAACTTGACTGGTCTGCATAAAACCAAGTCCTAATCCCAGTTGAACACTGGCTCTGGTGTGACTGTAAATGCAGACCTTGAGCCAAAAACTCATCACCAAACACCAATGACTTGTACATACACTATATAGACAAAAGTATTGGGACACCCCCTTCTTTAGAACAGAAAAATGCACTTCCAAATCTGTGGCAGCAACGATGGGAACATAATTCATGTATTTAAAAATTGTATTTCCATTTCTGTTGCAACAGTTTTGGAAGTATCTAAAATGACTGAACCCATATGTACAAGTCATTGGTGTTTGGTGATGAGTTTTTGGCTCAATATAGTTTTGGCAATATAGTGTGTGTATATATATATATATATATATATATATATATATATATATATATATATATACACACACACATACTATAAATCGCTTTGGATACAAGCAGCGCATGAGTGTCAGATTGTAGTTTTTGAGCGAATTACAGAAAGCACTCGTTCATGCGGTATTCAGACGGGACGGTCCTGGCGTGGCATGTAAGTCAGTGTAGAGTAAGGGAAACATCTCAGCTGGTGCGGCGTGAAGGGTTCTTCCTCTTTCACGCCTCGCTGCACCTCGACATCTGCGCAGCGGCTCCGCGTGACACTCTGAAGAGCCGAGTGTAGAAATGCGTGCCTGAAAATCAAAGCTCTTGCTTTTGCTTTCATGCACATTTGCATTTGTTTTGAATGCATATGCATGGGGAATAACATGAGTCAGCATCTCTCCGTGTCTAGCGTAAGCCCTGCGATCAATGAGACGCTATTAGAGGACTTTTCCCTCCCGGCTGTCCTGTACCGCTGTTCACAGTGGCCCCGATCAACCTGGACGGATCGATATGGTTTCCAGCAGCAACCTCCGTTTTGTTCCCTGGATGTGTTGTTGAGATCACCTATGCACACACACACACGCACGCATGCGCACGCACAGACACAATCACACTAATCCGAGGACATTAGCTGTGGAGAGAGTCCATTTCAGTCAGGTAATGGGCAGATTTGGCTATCACAGGATGTCGTAAAGGTTGCACTGAAGAGTGAGATAATGTGTGTTTTTTAAGGGATCTGTCAGCCACTCTCCAAGCCAAAGTGCTTGAGCAACTTTCCCATAAACACCTCTCTTGTTTTAAAACACACAAACACACACATGCTAAAGTTTAAGAGAGCCCAAGTTTGATTTTACGGCCCATTGTTTGCACAGAACATCCTCTTGTTTGACAAGCTCGCTGGTGACTCACGTCTCTTGATGTTGGTTGCAGCGGACGCTGTTTTGATAACGGATTGAGACGGGAGGAGAGAGAGAGAGGGAAAAATGTAATGAAAGGAAGGAGCTGAAAGACTCCCACGAAAGGAGCGATGTTGTCTCAGTCCACTTAACCTCGCTCTCCATGCCTTCTATATTTAATCGGCCTTTTTGGCTTCCCGGCAGTCCGCGTGTGACCCTAGTGGAAGACATGAGTAACACAGAGAGCACAGGAAGTGTTTCTCAGACTCTCCACAGCTGGAAGGACTGATTTCTGTCTCTTTTCTCAGAATCTGTCAGGAATATGCACACGTCACATTTCACCTCACATTTAAAATATACACAAAACTTTTTAGTCACACTGTCGTGACAATTCAAGCACATTTGATCTTATAAATATGACTATAAGTATCAATGTGTCCTATGGTGTGACAGCAAAAATGTAAAAAAAAAAAAAAAACCTCTAACATTGAAGATCTCTCTCGTGCTATTTGTAACTCTAAGAATGAAGATACGTTTTTCTCATGTTATTTGTATGTTGTTGTTTTTTTCTACATTTTTGCTGTCACACCATAGGACAAAGTCCAATTTTTTTTTTGTCAACTACCCATGTATATATATATATATATATATATAATGTATATATGTATGTTTGTGTGTGTGTTTGTACACACATTCACATTAACATTATATTTCATTTGATATAATTTTTTATTATAATTTCTTGAATATTTCCCATCCCCCATAATGAAAATCTTTTGATTTTGGGATAAATGTGATCTGAACATGCTTTTGCGAGACTCACGTACACAAACAACAAATGGATCTGAGAAAGCACTGCTATTTTCCCACAAGGGTCACTAGCAGGCCCCCTGCCGTGGGTCGTGAGGTCGTGACCTGCCGCTGCGGGAGGCGAGAGCAGAGATGCTGAGGTCACAGCGCTCTCCTCCTGATCCACATGCAGCTTTCATTAATACTTCACCATGCTCATAACCCCTGACCTGTGCCACTGATGAAGCGATGAGCCAGCCCGTTTCCGACAGTTAAAGCTAAACCCAGCAGCCGTTCATTTTCCAAATATGCACATCGGCAGACATCCTCCACATGTTCTTGCTGTAGTGACTCACGGCAGGATGAAGGATGTCAGAGGAGTCCTGGAAAGCTTTTTTTTTTTTTGGTCACACTCTAACTCCCTGTGTGTTGGAGTTTGTCATTCCAGCCATGCTCTTACTTTGCCCTGAGCGCAGCGGCTAATTACTGCACCTAACTGAAGGCTTATTTGGTCAGAGGGAGCTTGAGCAACACCTCTGGGATATGAACTCACCCCAATGCCACACGCCAATCTCTGTGATGCTTTCTTTCATTCTAAAGGAATAGTTCACCCAAAAATGAAAATCTGCTGAAAATGTACTCACCCTCAGGTCATACAAGATGTAGATGAGTTTGTTTCTTCATCAGATTTGGAGAAATGTAGCATTACATTTCTTGCTCACCAATGGATCCTCTGCAGTGAATGGGTGCCGTCAGAATGAGAGTCCAAACAGCTGATAAAAACATCACAATAATCCACACCACTCCAGTCCATCTTGTGAAGGCAAGAGCTGTGTTTGTAAAAAACAAATGCATCATAAAGACATTTTTAACTAAATATAAGTCCATAATCCATAATATCGCTTTCTCCAGTGAAAAAGTCGTCTCATCTGAATCAGGAGAGAAATCTGCACAGATCCAGCACCGTTTCCAAGCCAAAACAGTCCAAAATAGTTATAAACAAATATGTGGCTGGATTTTGATGTGAGAGACAACAGAAGATGGACTTTTTCACTGGAGGAAATATTATGCGTTATTATGGATTATGGACTCAATGTATTTTAGCTGGAAGCAATGGTGTGAAGTTAAAAACGTCATGATGGATTTGTTTCTTACAAACACGCAGCTTTTGGCTTCACAAGATGTTAATTGATTGACAGCAGTGGTGTGAATTACTTGTTGTGATTGTGATGTTTTTATCAGCTGTTTGGACTCTCATTCTGACGGCACCCATTCACTGCAGAGCATCCATTGGTGAGCAAGTGATAGAATGACACATTTCTCCAAATCTGATGAAGAAACAAACTCATCTACATTGTGGATGGCCTGAGGGTAAGGACATTATCAGCAAATTTTCATTTTTGGTTGAACTATTCCTTTAAATTCAAATGAATTGCACACTAATAGTCTGATTATTGCCAATAATTTCTCATGGTTATTTATAACATATTATAAAATATAAATTCAAATGCAATGTTTTCTGCTGCTGTCATCATTGACCTGCCTCAAATTCAGAACCTGCTTCAAGTGCAAAAAAAAAAAGCAAAATAATCCCTGAGCTCACTAGAAATATTGTTTTCTGTTCATTCAGTGTTTCCAAACCCATGCATTTGCATAATGCATCATCCGTCTATAGCACAGACATGTGCGTTTTCATCAGTGAACATTAAAGTGTATACAGAAAACTGCAATTCGCAACATATTTTATCGTGATTATGATTGCTGCATAATCATAATAACATAATCACAAAATTCTGTTTACATGAGCTGCAAATTAATCTCAGTACTGCTTTAAATCGCATTATGAATGTAGTCATTATGTGTTTTAAGCATATTTATCTGCAACTGCAATTTTTGTCTGATGCTGTTATGTGTTTTATAGAATGATAAACGTAACTAGATGTTTCAGGACTTTAGATATGATTACTGTATGCCAAGCACACCAATTTGATCTTGATAGACTGCAATCTGTGTAATTTTGCTGTAGCTACAAGCCTAAAATGATCACATAAGTTTAATCATTCAAATCATTCAGATTGGAAATGTAAAAGTACTCATTTGTATTCATTTTCTTTGATGTGACACCAGTAATTATCCTTTTTTAGCATGTACCGAGGTTTGAATTATTAGTCTAATCTAGCCTCCGTGATCTGTTTTAATGCAGCTCTATCTAATATTTCTTTTATGTAATCCAAGTGAGGGATTTTGCATTATTCAGCAAGGGTAGTTCCTTTGCAGGGGTCAGTGACAGAGAAAATCCAATACAGTAATATCAGACCGAGCACTTAATACATGTCTGTGTGTGTGTGTGTGTGTGTGTGTTTAATACACAAACAGAGAGCGAGTAGAAACCCGACCCGCTGACGCAACCTCGTTGTCATAGCAACCACTCATCCGTCAGCCTCACGTGCGCCACGCTGTCAACGGCACATGAGCTGACAGAATGAGTCAAGGAGTTTCTGATGGAGGGAAAAAATGTAAACAAACACATGCGTCTACTGTCAATATCCTGCATCTCTGTTTCCTGTTTGGTTCATGCATGTCTTGTACAAGGTTTATGAGATTTCACAGAAGGTGCTTATGAAGACAGAGCAGATTATCTCCATTCAGGCTGTCTTTTTAAATATTTAAATTTATTATAAAAATGTCACAGATTTATTGTGAAATATATGAAAAAAAAAAAATGAAAAAAATGAAAAGCCAGTACTTGTGTATATCTTGTGGTGTTCGCTTGCAATGCACAGATTTTTTTTTTAATTATTATTTTTTATTTTTTATTTTTATTATTAGTTTTATTATTATACTGTGTACTTATTATACTATAGTATTTTTTTATTATATGTGTGTTATTTTTAAATGTTTATTAAAGAATCATATTATATATAAATATATGCATATAATTTTTTAATATAAATTTTAAAATAACATTTTAATATATTGTTACTATTATTATTATTATTATTTATTTTACTTATTTAGGCAAGGCAAGTTTATTTATATAGCACATTGCGTACACAGTGGTAATTCAAAGTGCTTTACATAAAAGAAAGTGAAATAGTCATTAAAATACTAATCACAGCAATAAAAACAAGGAATTAAAAATAATAAAAACAAGGAATTTTAAAATGATATAAAAATTGATTTAAAATGAATTTAAAACAGAAATAGAAAATGATTATACATAAAATACAGTGCAGTCAGTTCGGACATAGCACAGTGCTCATTCAACAAATGCACAGCTAAACAGATGAGTTTTGAGTCTGGATTTAAATGTGGCTAATGTTTTAGCACAATTTAATAATTTATTTTCATGATTTTATTTATTTTTTATAGACATTAATATGTAAATGTGGGTGGTTAAATGTTAATTTATTTGTATCATGATTATTTCTGAATGAGCGATTTTTGCAGCTTAGTTTCCAGCAATTGTTTTTGTATTTGTACATAGCATATCAAACAAGAGTCATAGGAACAAACCGTAGCGATTTTGCTCATGAATATTAATTCCGTGACATTCGTTCGGTAGTCCTGACTGATTGGCTTAAATGCAGAGGCTTTGTCTTTTGCTACTTTGGCTAAGAGAAATGAACCCCAAACTCTTAAAAATAAATATATTTTTGCAATTCCATTTGATGACTTTACGAGTGCAGAAATGACACACTTTGTAGTTGAGGGCTTTTGGGGGATCTTTGAAAATGAAGCACGTTCTGTTGGCATCTGAACATACGCCCCAGCAGATGCTGCCTGTCGTGAAGATGCTCTGAGTTTTGAAGATCTCTCTTTCTCTTTCTCTCTTTCTCGAACAATGAACATCTGCACGGCCCAATACGAGCAGCCATCCGGCCTAATGCAAGTCAGTTTCTCCTTCCTCCATTAGTTATTCTCTGTATGTGTCAGTCCTTCATCTGCTTTTGATGTCTCTCTCTCTCTTTCTCCATCATGCGTGTGTGTGAGTACTGTATCCCGTGGCCGTTTTTGAGGGCTAGCAAGGAAAGACCGAGTGTGAGACGTGTTATAAATATGTCCTCTTTCTGTACTTCTCATGACCTCCTTCTCTCTTGCCCTCGAAATATCTCTCTCTCTCTCTCTCTCTCTCTCTCTCTCTCTCTCTCTCTCTCTCTCTCTCTCTCTTGTTCTCTGTGTCTCTCGTTCCCCCATGTGTAGCAGTGCGGCGTCACTCTCTGCGTCAGTGTGCCATTACGTCAGCCCTGCATCGCGTCACCGCTGAGGTGCAGATGAGCTAACGTTGCTTTTTCTCTCTCCCCCTTTGTCTCTTCCTCTCCCGCTACCTGTGCGTTTAACTCTACCTCTGCCTTACGCCCACTTCCTGTCTCTCTCGTCCAGTCTTCGGGCACCAGTGTGACGGTGGACATCGCGGTGATGGGCGAGGCCCACGGACTGATCTCAGATCTGCTGGCTGACCCCTCCCTCCCGCCGAACACCTGCAGCACCCTGCGGGCCGTCAGCAACCTGCTCAGCACCCAGTTCACCTTCCAGCCGCTGCACCACCGGCCACGCCTGAGCCCCCTGCTGGCCTTCAGCGAAGGACATGCCTGCTCCGACTCGGAGGAGGTGCCGGAGAAAGGAGAGAGGCTGGCCATCCCGAAGGTAAGGCCACACCCTCTCAGGTAGCAGGATTTGATTGGCAATTGGCCCTTCGCTAAGCCCCGCCTTAAAAATATGACTGACCTTTGCAGCTGTTGCAGCCCCGCCCACTTTATTCCATTTCCATTCATTTCGTTCATAGTTTTTTTTTTTTTTAAGTAGAGATTGTGACAAACATTCTGTTTTAACAAATTATCATGAAAGAAAAAGATTTAGGTGCGACTTGATTCTATCTGTCAGATTGGTTGTTGCTAAGCCCCGCCTTAATATGTAAGGCAAGGCAAGGCAAGTTTATTTATATAGCACATTTCATACACAATGGTAATTCAAAGTGCTTTACATAAAAAAACGCTGGACGCTGGACCACAAAACCAGTCATAAGGGTCAATTTTTTGGGTCAGTTGATTTATACATTATCTGAAAGCTGCATAAATAAGCTTTCCATTGATGTATGGTTTGTTAGGATGGGACAATATTTGGCTGAGATACAACTATTTGAAAATCTGGAATCTGAGGGTGCAAAAAAATCTAAATATTGAGAAAATCACCTTTAAAGTTGTCCAAATGAAGTTCTTAGCAATGCATATTACTAATCAAAAATTAAGTTTTGATATATTTACAGTAGGAAATTTACAAAATATCTTCATGGAACATGATCTTTACTTAATATCATAATGATTTTTGGCATAAAAGAAAAATGGATCATTTTGACCCATACGATGTATTTTTGGCTATTGCTACAAATATACCCCAGCGACTTAAGACTGGTTTTGTGCTCCAGGGTCACATATATGAATGACCAATCTAATCTTTGCAGCTGTTGCGGCATCACCCACTTTTTTGCATTTCTATTCTTTCTACTTTTTTCAAGTAGCAAAAGATTCTTTCTTCCAATTTATGACGTACATATGACTTTAATAAATTAATGACCGTGGGCAGGATTTGGTTCTGGTTAGTTGTTGATTAGATGTTGAGGTGTGAGAGGACATGCCAGAGAAAGGAGAGAGGCTGGATGTCCTGTAGGTAAGGCCCCACCCTCTCAGGTAGCAGAATTTGATTGGTAATTGGCCCTTCGCTAAGCCCCGCCTTAAAAATATGACTGAACTTTGCAGCTGTTGCAGCCCCGCCCACCTTTTCAATTTCCATTCATTTCGTTCATAGAGACTTTTTTTAAGTAGCAACATAGATCCATATTGTGACATACATCTGAGTTTAAAAGAAAAAGGATAAAGACGGGACTTAGTTCTGTCATAACTCTCGGAGGGATTGACATGGTAATGTACATGACAGTGTTAATGTATTTGGTCTTGGCGGAATAGATCTGCTACGCTGCTGCTGCTGCTACTGCTGAAATACATCCACAACATGCTGCTGTGAGCATGTAAGCAATACTGCTGCTGCAAATATAACATACATGAAATAACCCCCATATACCATACATGAATCACCTCATAGCAGATCTATACAGGTGGAGCTGGGGAAGGTGGAGGGTTTCTGAACCACACTACAAACTGCTACAGCAAGCACTAGTCATATATTTGAATGGTGAGCAGCGAGCTCATTGGCTACCGATACACGAGAGAACCAATCAGCTGTGCCATGTGATAATGATGTCGTTAGGTCAGATTGAGTTAGACCTATCGGACTGCGCCATCTAGAGTTTCATGCCAGAACTCTGTATTTCTATGCATCAGTTTTTAAGTGTTGCTAAGGCCCGCCTTAAAATATGACTGGCTAATCTGATCTATGCAGCTGTTGTGGCCTCACCCACTTCTTTTCATTTCCAGCCATTTTTTTTAGGTAGCGACAGATTCTTTCTGCCGTATTGTGACATACATATGAGTTGAATGAATTAATGATGTAAAAAAATGTGGGCGGGACTTGGTTCTATGCAGCTGTTGTTGATTAGATGTTGAGATGTGAGAGAAGGCACCAGAGATAGGAGAGAGGCTGGCCATCCTGACGGTAAGGCCACACCCTCTCAGGTAGCGGGATTTGATTGGTAATTAGCCCTTCGCTAAGCCCCGCCTTAAAAATATGACTGATCTTTGCAGCTGTTGCAGCCCCGCCCACTTTATTCCATTTCCATACATTTTGTTCACAGTTTTTTTTAAGTAGCAACGAATCTGTATTGTGACACACATTCGATTTTAACAAATTATTGTGAAAGAAAAATATTTAGGTGTGACTTGGATGTTGCTAAGCCCCGCCTTAAAATAAGACTGACCAATCTAATCTTTGGAGCTGTTGCGGCATCACCCACTTTTTTGCATTTGTATTCTTTCTGCTTTAAGTAGCAAAAGATTCTTTATTCCAAATTGTGATAAACATATGAGCTTAATTAATTAATGACAGAAAACCACGGGCGGGACTTGGTTCTGGTTAGTTTATTGATTGGATGTTGAGATGTGAGAGGACATGTCAGAGAAAGGACAGAGGTTGGATGTCCTGTAGGTAAGGCCACACCCTCTCAGGTAGCAGGATTTGATTGGTAATTAGCCCTTTGCTAAGCTCTGCCTTAAAAACCTGACTGACCTTTGCAGCTGTTGCAGCTCCGCCCACTTTTTCCATTTCCATTCATTTCTTTCATAGAGATTTTTTTTAAGAAGCAACAGATTCTTTCTTCCGTATTGTGGCACACATAAGATTAATGGATTATGTAAAAAGAAAAGTGTCGGCAGAGCTTGCTTCTATGCAGTTGTTGTTGATTGGATGTTGTGATGTGAGAGCAGTCACCAGAGAAAGGAGAGAGGGTGAACATCCCATAGGTAAGGCCACACCCTCTCAGGTACCGGGATTTGATTGGCAATTGGCCCTTTGCTAAGCCCCACCTTAAAAACATGACTGATCTTTGCAGCTGTTGTGACCCCGCCCACTTTTTGCATTTCCAGATTTTTTTTTTAAGCAGAAAATATGGTCGGAAATTGGTTCTATGCATCGGTTGTTGGTTGGATGTTGAGATGTGGGCGTGGCACTCACTTGAGCTTGTGTGGGTGAAGTTTAAGGGGACTTAATTATTGGAGAAGCCTGCATATGTGTGTCAAGAGAAGTGTGTCGTTTTCACCAGAAGATCTGGTTATGACATTTAGATTAAAAGATATGAGGTCACAACTTTTTTTTAAAAATTAAACATTTACAAAGAAGTGTTCACAATAAGATCTATTACATGCATTTTTTGTAAATATCATTTTAAAATGACTAGGAAATTATATGTTACAAATACTAATTACAAGTAGCAAGTAACACTTTGAATAAATCAAGAAATTCTGAAGTAGAAAGACTGAAATAGTGTTTTCTTGAAAAACATACTCCAATATTCTTTATTTACCACTTTGAAAATTATTTTTTGCAGTATATTATCAGACAAGCTTTTGCACTTTTATAATGGAGTTGCATGGAAGTCTGTGTGTTTGGATAGTTTTATATAGAATTCCATTGAGAAATTATCCAAAAGTACAGTAAAACATTTAGTACAGTAGAACTGTACTGAACAGTAATCTATACATTTCTTTAAAGATAAATGACATATAAAATGCTTGAATATGCCACAATTAACTCTAGCCCATGTATGAATAATATCCAGTCTATTTATGAGTCCGTTTTACTGAAAGTCATGCCGTTCATACCTATGGGACGTTCTGTAAAGCTTGTCATGCAGGGAGCGGAGCTTAGCGACGGGTCAATTAGGATTTCGTTTGTGAAAATGAATGGTTTTTCACCGGTTAGGGTGTTTTTACATTATTTCTTAGCATTGTTGCAGCAATTCATGAATGGCTTGCCGTTATCTTGGTGGAACCGGCAAAGACTTTGAGACAAAAGAAAAAGACTCCATTGTGTTTAGTGGTTTACTGCCACGGCCAATGCTCTGTATTTTTCATCACACGCACGCGCGCACACACACACACACACACACGTTCCTTCCTCATTCACGCCAGCATGGCAGGTCTCTAATGTAGCGGACAATGACGCACATTCTCACAGAAGCCTTTTAATGTTTCACCAGCACTGCAGTTAAAAATGCATGCCGGCGCTTAAAGAGTAGGTGAGGCAAAAGTCACTATCCGTCTCTCCAGCGCTTTTCCCATGCTGCAGTGCTCAGCAAACAACGTTAAGAGATGTTTATTAAAGCCCATTCATTACACCTGGTCCATATGTAGGTCACACCGCACTACGCTCTGATATTGAACAGAATTCAGAGCGCCGGCCTTATTATTTTTCCACAGCGTATATAATGTGATATTTTGGCAGTGTGAAGAAAAACACGAGCGAGTCTGGTTCTTTAAGCAGCGTTTTATCTGTCAGAGCTACAGCTGTGTCAATATCGGAATAAAAACGGCACGAAACGCAACTGATGGTGACACGATTTTCGTAGAAGGTCAAATAGTTGTGGCCTGTCTGGGTGTCCAGTTTGGCAGCGGTGCAGGAAACGGGGCTGTTTCTCATAAATCCCAAATCACTTTTCCTGTATATTTTAACTCTGCAAAGAAAAACACTTTTCCCGAGGTGTTACATTTCTGCAGTCCTGCTGATCGCATGTCCATTTCTAGAGCCGGTAAACGTGCAACACGGTTACCGTAGGTCAGAAACCTTTAACGTATTATACATGCATGAGCTCTCAGCCTTAGAAAGTACTATTAAGATTTAAAGGCCGATTCCTCCGGTATTTTCCTACTTTAGGATTTCGAGCGAGAGCATACCTTTGTCGCAGATGTTTAAATGCTAATCTATTCAAGAGCTAATAGGAAAAGAAAGTTGTTGAACTGACCGGTTCACTGCACTTTCAGGCCCTGGACTATTCCCTGCAGGTTTTGTTAGTTTTTACTAGGGTGTTGTAGTTAAAAAATTATTGTGTATCTTGATGTTTTTCAGCCTTTGTAAAGATATTTTATGTATAAATATCAATTTAAATGCTAAACTATTTATAAATATTTTTTAAATATTTTTCTATATTTTATAGTATTTAAAATGTTTTAAAATATTTGTAAATATTTTATAAATGCTTAGTGTAAGAAGTAAAATAAAGTATAAATCTAATCAAAGCTAAATAAACAAGGGCGTAATATGTTTTGTAAAATTTGTATAAAAATAAGTAATTAGATAATTTAAAAACAAATAATGGATAAATAAATATGTTTTACCTGCAGTGCGTAAGAGTAAAGCATGCAGGTGTAACTAAAAAAAGTCACTATGTAAACTATATAAAGTCACTATATTTTTTCTTTTTTAAAATATTCAACAAAATTGCTTAATATATTTCAGGAGCAATTTCACATCTCTTGAGGGTTTTTTATACCTGTAATCAGTGGTATTTTGCTGCAAAATGACAAATGATTAGCATTGAGAAGACTGATGCTGTGAGCTGGTGTTGAGGGTGTGATTTCAGCTCCCTGTAGGAGGCTAGTTTGTGCAAAAATGCTAAAGTGGTTGCTGGAAAATTTGCACGTACCGTTTTAATGAAAGGTTGTGAGGTTCTGTGGGTAATGTGGCTTTTTATGTGTCGGTGGCGGGACTGGTATTAGATAATCAATTTAAACGATATATGTTTGTGACGTGCGTGTAAACAGTGTTGATGCAGATATTTGGCGAATCGTGTGAAGCCTATCAAGGGTCATGTTACATCCCAAATTTAAAGGTAAAAAACTTAAAGAATTCTGTTTTGCATAAAGAAAACAAGGCCTATTTTTAGGAGCAATTATGTATGTATGTATTTATGTATTTATTTATCATTTGTATTTTATTTTTAATGGATTTTTATTATTAATTTTAATAATAATAATAATAATAATAATAATAATAGATTAATTATCTTTTAAACCAGTATAAAGGCATCACAAGAAATGCTACCAAGGTGTTTAATTGCTTTATTGCTGAAATAAAATATAATTTTTTTGTTTGTTTGTTTTGTTTTGCATTCTAGTAAAGACAATACAGTTTTTAAATTGTGATAATTTTGCAACAGTTCGGAAGGGTAAATGTCCTTAATTTTGTAAGAAAATCATTGCATAATGCACCTTAATAATCCTAAAATAGCTTAGTTTTTTAACTGAATATAATATAATATATAGACATGTTCTTGATCATTCTTGGCAATTATTTATTTGAATGTTGATGGACAATTAAGCACATTAATGCAGTAGAAGTAATTAATGTTTTTAAATTAATAATAATCATAACAATAAATAATAAAAAAAAATACTTAAAAACAGCACAAAATACTACCAAGATGTATAATTGCTTTATCGTTTAAATAATATATATTTTTTTTTTTTGCTTACCTCTTGAGACCATACAGTTTTAAAATTGTGATCATTTTGCTACAGTATAAAGAATTTTGGCCTTAGAAAATGATATCTTAATAATCCTAAAATAGCTTAATTTTTATTTTTTAATTTTTAGATTCCCTCATATAGGTTAGTTCAGACTGTGATAGGGAACTAAGCTCCCAGCTGTCACAGCGGCTGGAGAAGGTGGTTCGATCGGACAGCGCAGAACCCTGATCGGACGAGACTCGGCTCACAGACGCCTGAGCGCTGTACGTCTGCAACCCTGACAGTGTGTCTGCGTGAGAGAGACACCACGGCAGGAAAGGAGACGCACGTCCCGAGCACCTTCTCAGACATAAGGCCTGCTACATCCACTCAAACATGTTCCTCCCAACTCCAGCTGACAGCCGCTCCGGCTGAATTAATATCAGACGCAGATGTTTTCATGTTTGTGGCTGTAGATTGTTGCATGAGAATTTTCCTGAGCTAAAAATACACATGCGATTTGTGACTTCTGACCCCGGCGCTCACCGCATCTGTCTGTAACGGGATGGCGCTGGTCTCCCAGAATGCCCAGGGCATGCACTCGGGGCGGTTGGGAGATTAGGGTTGGGGCGAGCGGATGTGCCCTCTGGTTCTCTACGTGGGCCGGAGCCCTGCTCTGCATCTGAAATATTCATGCTGCTGTCAGGAGTTTCTTCCCTGCCCTGACTCTCAGGGTAATGCAGGTCTCAAACTTTTTGTGCACCATTGTGCAATTTTATATAGTCAAAAATATACTTAACTTTGATGCACAAATGCTTGACCGTTCTGAAGTTTCCTTGAAATATATTAAATGTGCCATTAAACCAGATGTTATTCAGATGACAAACATGCTGAAACTTTCTCAGCAAAATTCTTTCCAAACTATTGTTTCTGCATCACGCTAGTTGACCTGCAAGAGAAAACTGACCGACAGTTACTTTAGTTTCTGTTCTACTGTAATCTGCATTGCATTACTTTGAATTCAAAGGGATAATCCACACAAAATTTAAAAATATTTATCATTTACTGTTATTTTAGCATAATTGGGATGCTATTAACATTATTACTATTGTTGATATTATTTTTATAGTTTAAATGATGTAGATTTTCATTTTTAATATTTTAAATTTACATATTTATTTTTATGTCGATATATTTTTATGTAAGTTTTAGTTATTGTAGTGCATCTTTAGTTAAACTAAGTATTTTTTGAGTGTTCATATATTTTATTTCAGTTTATTTTACATTGCATTGAAAGGGATAATGAAATTAAAATTGTTGTCATTTACTTATCTTTAGTGCTTTTTTAGTATAATTGAGATACTGTTATAGTTTTATGAATATTTTAATTGTTTTTATTTTAATATTTTAGTTATATTAATTTTTATTTTTATGGTGTTTTTTTTTTAATATACAGGTGCATCTCAATAAATTAGAATGTCGTGGAAAAGTTCATTTATTTCAGTAATTCAACTCAAATTGTGAAACTCGTGTATTAAATAAATTCAGTGCACACAGACTGAAGTAGTTTAAGTCTTTGGTTCTTTTAATTGTGATGATTTAGGCTCACATTTAACAGAAACCCACAAATTCACTGATAATTCAATCTCAACAAATTAGAATACTTCATAAGACCAATAATAATAATAATAAAAAAAATTTAGTGAATTGTTGGCCTTCTGGAAAGTATGTTCATTTACTGTATATGTACTCAGTACTTGGTAGGGGCTCCTTTTGCTTTAATTACTGCCTCAATTCGGCATGGCATGGAGGTGATCAGTTTGTGGCACTGCTGAGGTGGTATGGAAGCCCAGGTTTCTTTGACAGTGGCCTTCAGCTCATCTGCATTTTTTGGTCTCTTGTTTCTCATTTTCCTCTTGACAATACCCCATAGGTTCTCTATGGGGTTCAGGTCTGGTGAGTTTGCTGGCCAGTCAAGCACACCAACACCATAGTCATTTAACCAACTTTTGGTGCTTTTGGCAGTGTGGGGAGGTGCCAAATCTTACTGGAAAATTAGATCAGCATCTTTAAAAAGCTGGTCAGCAGAAGGAAGCATGAAGTGCTCCAAAATTTCTTGGTAAACGGGTGCAGTGATGTTGGTTTTCAAACAACACAATGACATTGCACCCCAAATCATCACAGACTGTGGAAACTTAACACTGGACTTCATGCAACTTTGGCTATGAGCTTCTCCACCCTTCCTTTAGGACCTTGGTTTCCAAATGAAATACAAAACTTGCTCTCATCTGAAAAGAGGACTTTGGACCACTGGGCAACAGTCCAGTTCTTCTCCTCAGCCCAGGTAAGATGCCTCTGATGTTGTCTGTGGTTCAGGAGTGGCTTAACAAGAGGAATACGACAACTGTAGCCAAATTCCTTGACACATCTGTATGTGGTGGCTCTTGATGCCTTGACCCCAGCCTCAGTCCATTCCTTGTGAAGTTCATCCAAATTCTTGAACTGATTTTGCTTGACAATACTCATAAGGCTGCAGTTCTCTCAGTTGGTTGTGCATCTTCTTCTTCCACACTTTTTCCTTCCACTCAACTTTCTGTTAACATGCTTGGATACAGACTCTGCTTGAGCAAGCCAGCTTCTTTGGCAATGAATGTTTGTGGCTTACCCTCCTTGTGAGGTGTCAATGATTGTCTTCTGGACAGCTGTATCCAGATCAGCAGTCTTCCCCATGATTGTGACCTAGTGAACTAAACTGAGAGACCATTTTGAAGGCTCAGAAACCTTTGCAGGTGTTTTGAGTTGATTAGCTGATTGGCATGTCACCATATTCTAATTTGTTGAGATTTTTGTTTGGGTTTTTGTTAAATGTGAGCCTAAATCATCACAATTAAAAGAACCAAAGACTTAAACTACTTCAGTCTGTGTGCACTGAATTTATTTAATACACAAGTTTCACAATTTGAGTTGAATTACTGAAATAAATGAACTTTTCCACGACATTCTAATTTATTGAGATGCACCTGTATGTGTATATAGTTTTTATTAATATTTTGAATGTTTTATTTCTATATTTTAATTATATTTATTTATATTATTTTTAAATTTATATTTTAGATATACTTTTAATTTTAGTTAAAGTTTTAGTTGTTATAGTGTGTTTTTATATATATATTTTAAATACGCCTATATAGGTTTTATTAATTTTTATGTAAGTTTCAAACCTCTATGCATTTCTTTTGTCTGAGGGTGAGTAAATGACACAAGAATGTTGTTTTTTTTGAGTGTCCTGTCCCTTCAAGTGAATTTATGTTGTCGATTTTATAGCGCACACACGTGCCACATTAGCCGAGCTTTTTGATTGGTTCAGAGTTTGTGATGTAAAGAAGAAATGCGATGATGCATTTCTCCAGGGTCTTCCATCTGTTCTGTTCCCATTTTCCCAGATGGGGGAAAGGCTCAGTATTCCCTGACGGACCGCTGTCATCTGCCGCCCTCAGATGTTTGGCTTAACGCACAGACTCGCTCTCAAAATACGCACACTCGCTAAGATTTACATCATTTACGTAAAATGCGATCTAATTTAATCTAAACAAGCGCTTTGTTTAACAGCCGCACTGCCAAAAAGTGTTAATTTGGCTCTAGGCTTGTCATACACATGTGTTTTTATTCTGTCTAGGTCAGTGTTAATTGATTATAATTGGTGATGTGACTTTTGACAAGCTTCAAAACTGACCTTAGTGGAGAATTTGTGACTCTAAGTGTTTTGCTCCACTGTCAACATTGTTTTAGTCTAAACTTGATGTGTGTTCTGCTTAAATAACAGCGTTTGAGGCGGAGTTTGCCTCCGGGGCTTTTGAGACGCATTTCTTCCACGTGGACTACCACCACCTCAGCCACGGGCCTGCCCACCCTCGAACCCGGGCCGGTCAGACGGGACCGCAGTGCCAGCATCAAAGCACCTCACGATGGCCCTTCCAGCAGGTAATAAACACTCCGTTCTTATCCAGAACAATCTGCGTTTACCTTTAGTCACTTAGTTCATCAAACTAACTTACAAATGAACATGACTTAAAGGAATAGTTCACCCAAAAATGCAAATTTGCTGAAATGCGCTCACCCTCAGGTTATCCAAGATGTAGATGAGTTTATTTCTTCTTCAGATTTGGAGAAATGTAGCATTACATCACTTGCTCAGCAATGGATGCTCTGCAGTGAATGGGTGCCGTCAGAATGAGAGTCCAAACGGCTGATAAAAACATCACAATAATCCACAAGTAATCCACACCACTCCAGTCCATCAGTTAATGTCTTGTGAAGCCAAAAGCTGGTTTGTAAGAAACAAATCCATCATTAAGGCATTTTTAACTTCAAACCGTGGTTCAAACTAAAATATGAGTCCATAATCCATAATATTGCTTTCTTCATTGGAAAAGTCGTCTCATCTGAATCAGGAGAGAAGACTGCACAGATCAAGTGCTGTTTGCAAGCCAAAACAGTTCTATATAAATATGTGGATGGATTTTGATGTGAGAGACAAAAGGAGATGGACTTTTTCACTGGAGGAAGCATTATGGATTATGGATGCATTTTTTGGCCAGAAGAGACAGTTTGAAGTTAAGACGTCTTAGTGATGGATTTGTGTCTTACAAACACACAGCTTTTTGTTTCTCAAGATGTTAATTGCTGGACTGGAGTGGTGTGGATTACTTGTGGGTTATTGTGATGTTTTGATCAGCTGTTTAGACTCTGACTCTGACGGCACCCATTCACTGCTGAGGTTTGAAACGGTGATATCATCAAGCTGTAAGTGCTTCTTCATACTTTTGGTGACCAGCCCAGAATCTTTTCACCATCTTCCTTCATTTTTGTTCAGTGTCTTTAGTGTTTTAGTTATTTTTTAGTGCATATATGAAGACGGGTGTCCTAGCAGAGAAATGCTTTACAAACACAAAAGCGTCCATTTGCTTCATTTTATGTATTGTTTTATTATGTCAAACGTAACAAACAGCCTTTTTCATGAAATGTTTTGTTTGTATGCTTGTGCAGTCTAAATTGATTTGATATTTGGTAATCTAATGCAATGACATTTGCACGTTTGTCCAAATACTTTCCGGCTCGCCGTATGTGACGCATGAAGTGATTTGAAGCAACAATACATACTTTCTGAAAATATGAGTCCACGGAGAGTTTCTCAGGATTTATCTGAAAGCACTTTTATCCGTTTGCCCTCGTTTAGTTTTGTTTGTCATCATTGTCTCGTACGTTAGTGTTTCGCACAGCTGTTGCGGATCGCTGTCAAGCGCTTGAACTTTCCAGAGCTCCTCCACGCCGTCTTACTCACTCCGTCCCAATGTTTGATTCAGATTTTATAATGTCCATCTTTGGGCATTTCTCCACCTTTATATCTCTTATTTCAGCTCGAGCTAAAGTTCAGCCCATTAATACTGATATCCAGATAGCCATCTGCACTGTGTAGACAGAGAGTTTAAAGAGGCTTCCTGGAGACTCGAGAGCCCGGCTTTTTGTTTAGATTTTGGCCCTGTCGAAATAAAAGCCCCAGTGAAAAATGGAGGGTCACACGGTTGCCTGCATTACCATGTTGAGGCTGGTTTTACAGTGGCGGGTCTCCTGCGCAGCGTCTTAATGGATATCTGAAGAGTGTTCCCACAGCAGGAGGCCTGTTTGCTCTCTTTTTTTTTTTTTTTTTAAAGTTGGCAGGAAAATTCCAGTTTAAATCCCTCTCCAAAAATAAGCCACTTGGACTGTTTTAACCCCAGACAAAGTGCATTGTGAACTTTCTCATTTACAAGTTCCCCTCTTGAGAGGAAAAAGGTTACGCCGTGTTGAGTTCTGTGAAAAGTGAAGTGTCTTCATCGAGGAAAAAATGATAATGATAAATAACCACTGGAGCACGGTTGTTATTGCTAACTGAAAATAAAACAAAAATAAATAAATCATTACTTAAACTGAAATAAAACTGAAAAATACAAGTTGAAGTACTAAAATAACAAACTAAAACATGTTTAAAACTATATAGAAATTAAAAAAATAATAATAATTTAAAAGAACAAAAACATCATTACTAATACACACACACATATATGTGTGTGTGTGTGTGTGTGTGTGTGTATAATTAGTGCTGTCAAACGATTAATCACATTCCAAAATAAAAGTTTTTGTTTACATAATATATGTATGTGTACTGTGTATATTTATTATGTATATATAAATACACACACATACAGTAAATATTTGGAAAATATTAACATGTATTTACATGTATATATTTATATTCTTATATTTTATATTATATATAAATATATTTAACATATAAACATAACATATTTTTCATAAATATATACATCCATGTGTTTGTATTTATATATACATAATAAATATACACAGTATATTAATGGCGATTAACCATTTGACAGCACTAATATATATATATATATATATATATATATATATACACATACATATATACACACACACACACTTGTGCAACTATATAAATATACTAAAATACGACTGCACTAGAGTCTAAACAACAAAATCAGCATGTCTTTGGCAATAAATCAACATTACCAGGTAAATATCTCATTCATGTGTTTTCTCCTCTTTTGCAGTTTGGTGAACAGTGATTCATGGAACAACTCGATAATGCTCAGCCTTTCCAAGAGCAGGTCCATGTCCGCTTCATACGCTGCCTCCTCCACCACCAACCACATCTATAGCAAGAGCCGAAGAGGTACAGCGCTGAGTGTGTGTGTGTGTGTGTGTGTGTGTGTGTGGAGTGAAAGGAGATAAATGGGCTCTGGCAGTGCCAGTGTGATTCCTCTGCTCTCTGACAGGTTACCCTTCTTCCAACATCTCACCTCTGGCTTCACCCTGCCACTCCCCTCCAGTCCAGGGCACTCCACTCACCAGCCCCACCAACAAAAGCCCTTCAGTGGAGCTGCCGGACGCAGAGCTTCCGCCACCACGGAGCCCCCACAAAGCCTTAACCCACAGTCAGAGCGCCCCCAGCTCCAGCACCTCACAATGGGTGCCGCCTCCACTTTGTAGCAGGTAAAACCCCACCATTCTGCTCCGCTTCACACATTTGTGCACTGATTTTTGAGGGAAATTCATTTAGTTTAAAGCAGAGCTTGAGTACTGCAGGTGTATTGGCATCCAAAAGCACTGTTAAATTTTCCAAAAATATTTAATAGTTCTGGGCAACAATTAAATTGCATCAATTAATTGCGATCAATTGCATCCAAAATGAAAGTTTTTGTGTACATAATATATGTGTGTACTGTGTATATTTATTATGTATATATAAATAAACACACATACAGTATATATTTAGAAGATATTTACATGTAATTACATGTATATATTTATATTCATATAATTTATAAATATATTTAATATATAAACTTAAAATATTTTTCTTAAATATATACATGCATGTGTGTGTATTTATATATACATAATAAATATACACAGTACACGCACATATATTATGTACACAAAAACTTTTATTTTGGATGCGATTAATCACGATTAATCATTGCCCAGCACTAATATTTAATAAATTAACATGCAGGTGTTGCGCCCACAGAACTTTTATTCTGTAATTCTATGCTTGCATATTAATCTTCTGCTTCTTATGATTTAAATAGTTGTTTCATATCCATTCTTGCTGTAATTTATTATGTTTTTTTTTTTTTTACTATATCTTTCAAAATATTTAATAAGCAAACATGCAGGTGTAGCATCCACAGAACTCTATAATCTTTAATTTCATATTTGCACATTAATTTAATTCTCATACTTTAAATATTCATTTTCATATCTGCGTTTGTTAAAAAACACTCATGGAAATATATTTAAAATTAATTTTTATTATAATATTCAAAATATTTAATAAACATCCAGGTGTAGCGTCCACAGAACTTAAATCTGTAATTTCATATTTGTTTATTAAGAAGTTAATTCTCATACCAGAAATATTCATTTCCTTATCTATTTCTGTTAAAAACTCTCTTGGCAATTTATTTTAAATGAAGTTTTCATCCAAGATATTTAATAGACCTGCAGGTGTAGCACCCACAAAACTATAATTTCGTATTTGCATATAAATTATTTAATTTTCATGCTTGAAATATTAATTTTCATATCTGTTTATTTAAAAAAAAATCGTGTTGTGTTTTTTAAAAAATATTTTATTACATTACTCAAAATATTTAATAAACAAACATACAGGTGTAGCACGCACAAAACTATAATTTAACATTTGCATATACATAATTTAAATCTCATGCTTGAAATAGTCATTTTCATATCTCTGTTTATTTAAAAAATCTTGTTGCAATTTTTTTTTTTAAAGATATTTTTATTACATTACCCAAAATATTTAATAAACAAACATGAGGGTGTAGCACCCACAAAACTATAATTTAATATTTGCATATAAATAATTTAATTCTCATACTTGAAATAGTCCTATCTATTTTTGTTGGGGGAAAAAAACTCCTGCATCAGTTGATTTAAAATTAACTTTTATTATTATATTATTCAAAATATTTAATAAACAAACATGCAGGTGTAACACCCACAGAACTCAAATCTCTAATTTCTTATTTCCAAAATTTCTTATTTTCTTAATAATACAATTCACTTACTTTAGATATTAATTTTGCATATCTATTTTTGTTTAAATGCAGTTTTGTTGCAGCAATTTAATTAAAATGAAATTTTATTATATTATCCAAAATATTTGATAATCAAACTTTCAGGTGTAGCAAATCACATCTATAATGTCATATTTGCAGATTAATAATTTAATTCTCATAATTGAAATATTCATTTTCATGTGAATATTTCAATGTTTCAATATTTTGATTTTAAACTCCTGCTGCGGTTTATTTAAAATGAGTTTGTTTTAAAATTATATTTAATACACAAACATGCAGGTGTAGCGTCCACAGAACTGTAATTTCATATTAATCATTTGCATATTAATTTCTTTCTCATATCTTCGCATACTTGATGTCATATCTGTTTTTAATAACAACTCTTGCTTTAATTTAATTCAGAACTGTTATTATACTCCAGTCTAGTTATTATAGTCACTTCATTTACCTTTAAACATGTGCAACTGCCATGTCGTGTTGTTTTACAGCTAGTATTTCAGTGAAATTGCTGAGAGAACACACCAAACCAGCTGTAAAGCCCAGCCTTTGATTAAAAAGTTACCCAAACAATATAATCGACCGCTGTTGCATAAGTCATCCTTAATGTACCAGAAAATGTGTCGAAGTCTTTTTGAGGAATTTAGCTTGTTTGGATTCCATGCAGGACTACTACTGAGTCATTTTGAGAACGAACAGCGAGTTAATATTCATTTTGTGCCTAATTCATCACTCCGGTCGCTGTTTTTCCAAACATTTGAGCGTATCCTGTGGCCCTGAATGTAGTACAAGAGAGGACTGCAGCTTCAGGCCATTATGTGGTTACTGAACAACCACTGATCATTAACTGTGAAAAATACCCAACATTGTGTCTAAATATTAACAGATGGACGTACACAGTCAGATCTGTTATCTCTCTCTCTCTCTCTCTCTCTCTCTCTCTCTCTCTTTCTCTCTCTCTATCGGTTTTACTAACAGTGATCACTAATGTCCTGGCAATGGGACAAGGTCACCTTCCCCTTGGCCCGTAATGAATGCTGGGCACAGAGGAACAGCTTGATTAGGTTCTGTCTGGCCCGCTAATTCAGAGAGCTCAACTAAACAACAGTGGCACACACAGCACATATCATCAGGGGTTAGTCACCCAGAGAGGACGCCTCTCAATTTCAATGCAAAATATTAAAATATGCAATCATGAAATGCATACAGTATGCACGCCATCAGCCGTTTCCTGGCTTTCCTAACTCATAAAGCATAAAAACATGAAGCGTAATGAACAGAATCCAGTGCCTGCGATGACGGATAGTGGCTTTTTCTCGTTCTTAAAAAAGTTTTCCTGAAGTCAACATGAAATGGCATTCGCAGCACATTTTTCTGTCATAATGTGGCTTATTTCTGAGCGAAAAAGGATATTCGGTGAGGAAATAAAATTATTAGAATGTGAGTTGATTTTAATTATTGGGAATTGATTCAATTCAATTAAAAAAAAACTTTAATAAAACATGAAATATTATTATACAGGTCCTTTTCAAAAAATTAGCATATTGTGATAAAGTTCATTATTTTCTGTAATGTACTGATAAACATTAGACTTTCATATATTTTAGATTCATTACACACAACTGAAGTAGTTCAAGCCTTTTATTTGTTTTAATATTGATGATTTTGGCATACAGCTCATGAAAACCCAAAATTCCTATCTCAAAAAATTAGCATATCATGAAAAGGTTCTCTAAGCAGGCATGCCTAATCATCTGAATCAATAATTAACTCTAAACACCTGCAAAAGATTCCTGAGGCTTTTAAAAACTCCAGCCTGGTTCATTACTCAAAACCGCAATCATGGGTAAGACTGCCGACCTGACTGCTTGTCAGAAGGCCATCACTGACACCTCAAGCAAGAGGGTAAGACACAGAAAGAAATTTCTGAGCAATAGGCTGTTCTGAGTGCTGTATCAAAGGCACCTCAGTGGGAAGTCTGTGGGAAGGAAAAGTGTGGCAGAAAACGCTGCACAACGAGAAGAGGTGACCGGACCCTGAGGAAGATTGTGGGAGAGAAGGACCGATTCCAGACCTTGGGGACCTGCGGAAGCAGTGGACTGAGTCTGGAGTAAAACATCCAGAGCCACGTGTACAGGCGTGTGCAGGAAATGGGCTACAGGTGCCGCATTCCCAGAGTCATACTTTGAACCCAGAAACAGCGGCAGAAGCGCCTGACCTGGGCTACAGAGGAAGCAGCACTGGACTGACCTGCTCAACAGTCAAATGCCTGGTCAAAGCAGTGCACATGTGTGGGGAAATCAGGGTGTAAGTCTCAGAGGAAGACTGGGGAGGAAATGTAAAATGTGCTGAAGTCCAGTGTCAAGTACCCTGATCAGTGATGGTCTGGGGTGCCATGTCGAAGCTGCTGGTGTTAGTCCCTGTGTTTTATCCAAGGGCAGGGTCAGTACAGTAGCAGCTTTATGGAGATGAAGATTTCATTTTCAGCGACCTGGCACCTGCTCACAGTGCCAAAACCACTAGTAAATGGTTTACTGACCATGGTATTACTGTGCTCAGTTGGCCTGCCAACTCTCTGACCTGAACCCCATGAGAATCTGTAGGATATGTGAAGAGAAAGTTGAGAGACGCAAGACCCAACACTCTGGATTGAGCTTAAGGCTGCTATCAGAAGCGTCGCCTCCACGCACCTCAGCAGTGCCACCAGGCTGATTGCCTCCGCCACGCCGCATTGAAGCAGTCATTTCTGCAAAAGTTCCCGACCCAGAAAGTATTGAGTGCATAACTGAACATAATTATTTGAAGGTTGACTTCCTTTTTTTAATAAAAAAAAAAAAAACTAATTTTATTGGTCGGATGAAATATGCTAATTTTTTGAGATAGGAATTTTGGGTCTTCATGAGCTGTATGCCAGAATCATCAATATTAAAACAATAAAAGGCTTGAACTACTTCAGTTGTGTGTAATGAATCTAAAATATATGAAAGTCTAATGTTTATCAGTACATTACAGAAAATAATGAACTTTATCACAATATGCTAATTTTTTGAGAAGGACCTGTATGTACTGTTGAAAGTGGAAGTGTACTTTTGAACCTGTTCAACAAGGAACTGTTAACATTGGTTAACTACAGTCACTGGTTTAGAGTTCCTTCTGCCTCACCAGTAATGTACCAGAAGATGGAGCTATTGATATGTAAGCAATGTTTTTAAAGAAATAAATACTTTTGAGCATGGTCGCCAAAAGGAGAAAAAAAAAAAAAAACTGTTTCAGATAAATGCTGTTCTTTTGAACTTTCTATTTATCACAGTCCTGGAAAAAATACCACAAAAAATAGCAGCACTGTTTTTAACATTGATAATAGGGGAATTTTTTTTAGCATCAAATTAGCATATTCTGAAGGATCGTGGATGCTGAAAATTCAGATTTGCCATCACAGGAATAAATTACATTAAATTGCAATATTTCACCGTAATACTATTTTTTTACAGTATCAAAGTAGTAACGTCAATCAATTAATTGTAGCCTTGGTGAGCATATTTATTTCTGAAAAAAAAAAAATCTTACAAGACTCAATTTTTGCACAGTTTTAACATATTGGATAAATATTATACTCACACTTTTATAGATGAAAACAGTTTTTAATCATAGTGCAGGTGTGAATTTTGATTGGAAAACGTCAAGCCTTTATCATCTAGGAATTGACATATTTAGTGGGAAAACAGTACAAACATGAGCAAATATTAGTAATGGATTTGATGAATTTTATGTTTTTATGCATTAGTTTGTAATCATAACCATTTATTTGCATCCTGTGAGTTAATTTTCCTGCCACTGTGTAAACAATCAAGCAATAATTGCTAATGTTCATACAAATACTTCCTTAAATTGCATCACAAACATATTCAGAATGGCTTGCTGCAAAGTTATGTGACCCTGAGAAAGCGATACTAAAAGCATGGTGACACAGATAGAGAGATATGAACTTACTTGCTGTGCAGAGCTACAAATGAATCTGCACTGTTAAACAGAACACACATTGTGAGATAATATCTCCCATCATGTTTTCATCAAATACACTGAAGTGCATTTGAGGGCAGTGAAAGGAGCCATTGCAGTCTGAGCAATCGACACGTCTGGCTCACATGATCTGTTCTCTCCTTTTGCAGCTTTTGGACTTTGGCTGCGAGTCAGAGGTATTTAAGATCATAAGAAGTACCTGAAACAAATGCAGATGCATAAAATAACCACACATGACACAACTAGGCATGCAAGTCAGCTTCAGTGTGAATGTTGTGTTAACATATCAACCAACATTTGATTTATAACTTCTATTTATAAAAACATGGCTAATACCACTGTCACAATATATACAATCATTCCTAAAATATATAAAGCTCTATCTAAACAGTAAAACAATTGAAAAAAAAACCTTTTTGCTCCCACATATTTGACATAGATTTATTTTGAATCTTAAACATTACAAAATATGGCACACTGTACAGACCCAGCAAACAAAAAGTTAACGGATAACAAAGTTCTGCACTGTGAACAATCCTGATTGTTTTCTTGCATTCAGTGACTTCAGCTTCTGAAACCCTTCAAGAAAACACAGTAGTCAATATTACTTCATTTATCTGTCGCATCTGCAACCATTTCACACATTAAGGAACTATTGATCCACACCTTTGAGAACTGCGTACCAGCTTTTCAACCCTGAACTTAAAATAATATCATCAATGTCAGGAACAAAACGTCTTCCATCTGGAGGGGGAAAAGGGAAATTCAATACAAATATGGCAAGGAATAAAAATCTGGGCACTTATATTCATATCATAGTTTCAAACGGAAGATGAACAGTAAACACAAACACTCAGGATCAGCATTAACAGGCAATCGATTAGATTACTTCAAGAATATTAGGGAGGACAGACAACACTCACGTTTTCCCTTTAGGTAAAGCATTGACTGTGGTCCCCAGTTCTTAGATAATGTGGTCTATTAAAAAACATAAACAGTAATTAAGGAAAAAAACAGCATAAAAATGAAAGGTATTACATACTCAAAAAACGTACCTTTTGAATGCAATGACATTCTCTCACCAGTAAAAGTATCACTGTGCACGTCCATAAAATCCACATTTTTGATATCTATGAAGAGAAAATAGATGATAGATGTTTTTCTATTCTAATGTATGCTCATAAAAATAGGTATATACATATTTACCATTTTTGTTGGATCAAGAATAGTTTTTGATCAGAAGATCTAAACAAATCTGAACGGTCCAGTTCACTACTCCTCTATTTATGTCCTTCTTTAACAACAGGACCCAAGGTTCAATACGACCCCCTGCGAGAGACATTACTTGCTTGCACGTTGTCCTATCATGGGAACGCTCTCTACATTAACCTGCACAAAAGCCTGACGTCAAGAGCATCTACCATAATGTAAAATCAATACGGTGAGGTTTTCCCCACAGCTGTCTCTAAAATTCTACACGAGAAAAACAGTAGTTTTTCTTAAGAGTGTCTCATCCTAACGGCTTGAATGAGTTGCTTGCACAATAGGTGATGTCAAACTGACCTTTTTATTAAAGTGGGTATAAGACTGGCAGATTTAATAGATGTTAAGATTAGGTCGTAGGTGTTAAAAAATAAAAGAAATGTAAAGATTAAAAAAAAGAGCAGGCTGTCAATCATTTTATATAACACTGGCACAAAAAAATGTCACGCATAAATGCACAAACACAGTGACGGCTCCGTTATAGAAAAACAATTGCAAACTACAAAATGAAAATATCACAATAAATTTGTAATCCATAGAAGTGACTGCACTGAGAATCTGACCAACATATTCTGAGACAAACGAGAAGTTTCAGAAAAGCAAAAATCATTCTAGAGCAAGCAACAGGTAGAAAAAAATGTAAACATTGCACCTGTTCAAATGGTTTAAGAGCTAAGTTTTGTCAAAGATTTTGCCTTTTTTCATAGATATTTTTGACAAACTACAATAAATAAAATAAAAATGTTAATATCTTTATTGTTTAAATGATATTAAATATATAAATATATAATATAAAATGTGTAATAATCATGTGAATGTGAAGTGGTTGGAACGAATGAAAATAAATGTAAAAAAATAAATAGATAAAAATACCATTTATATTTAAATAAATATAACATTGAAAAAACACTAATATAAAACATTAGAGAGAGTGTGTGTGTGTGTGTGTGTGTGTGTGTGTACTTGTTTTTTCTATCCCGGTGGGGACTTAGACCTGAATTTTAATATCCTCGTGGGGACTTGTGTCACGGTGGGGACCTAAA
>JAFVLL020011618.1:55284-153257 GCA_021397915.2 Tor tambroides
AATCTAAAATATATGAAAGTCTAATGTTTATCAGTACATTACAGAAAATAATGAACTTTATCACAATATGCTAATTTTTTGAAAAGGACCTGTATTATAGCTATTATATTATATTATTATACTACAGGGCCGTTGAATGCTTGAATCTGATTGGCTGACGAACGTTCTAAGGTGTGCAGTTATTTTCAGGGAAACGCACGGCGAACGTAGTTCCAGCCACCGCATTACATGTCCGTATCACTTTGCCAAATGATTTGCGTTATTTCGAAGGTCCTTACAGCCTAAAACAGCAAAAGAACCAAAACCCACAAGGACACTGGCCAAACAAATAAATATAGTAAACAAAAGGATAAAAACGACAGATCAGTTCCATGTTTTTGCCACAAAATTACGCTTTATTATGTACGGAAAGCACATACTCTATCTCTCCCGCTCTCTCTCCCTCACAGTGTGCACATTAACATAAGCGCTAATGTTGTTAGCGCTACTCTGATGATTTTATCAGTAACATAGTTTAACAACTTAAAAACTACATGACTTCTCACAAGCAAGGTAACAACAACGACGCTGTTCGTGAAGAAAATGAACTTTAAGTTTCACTATAACTAGAGACATTGCTGCCGAACTAGAGACGCACAGACTCACAGAGGTAATCTCTCTCTCTCTCTCTCTCTCGCTCGCTCTCTCTCTCTCATAACTTAGTTATTAACTGTATTAACTGCATTAGTCTGCTATAATCAATGGTTCAAGCCTCCGTTACGGTTTAAAATGACGTTTTGGAATTAGCATGGGAGGTGTTGGATGAGATGCGGAAGAAATAATCCTACTCACAATAGCGATTTAAGTAGAAAAACCGGACGAATGCCTTGAAATATATCATCTGATCAGTGTCTTGAGGTGTGGCAACCGTAGTATAAGCAAGTATCCGTAGTATCCGCTTCGCGTCGTGGCCGCATAACCACCTCGGGTGTGCATTATTTTTCTAATAATTCAACGGCCCGTTGTCAATTATTCCTTACTTAATTGTTGTTGTTGTTAAAATGCAATACAAAAACCTATAAAGGCAAAGAAAACCTTTATTATAAAACGGATAGTTCCGGTCCTTGATTCTGATTGGTTGAGCCACATTCAAAGCTGTTGTAAATTACTCTACAAACATACACCTTTGTTTACATCTGTGTGTTGCTCGGCAACCACAATAGTTTCCAAGGAACTACATTGTTTGGCGGAAGAATAATGTTTTTATTAATGCCATTACATTTTATTTGCTTTGTTTTATTTTGTGAAACCTTGCTACTAATATGAAATGCCATTTTATAAAAGCAGTAAGCCCCGTGAAGCCATGGTTTACACTTCGCGTCGTGCCTAAGCTGTTATAAATTCACTGTAAACCACGGCTTCTTGGGGCTTATTGCTTTAATAAAACATTACAGTAATAAGAATGTGAAAATTATTAAATTTGATAAGATTTTTATTGATTTATTTATTTGAATTGATTTAGAATAAATCACTGTAAGACCAGGAACATGTAGGGTACAACGGGGCTAAATATTATTTGATATTATTTTCATCTAAACTACTAGATGGCACAAAAACGTGGCGTAGCACTCTCCAAAACATTCGCTTTTCAAGATGCACGTGTATAAATATTTGTCTGATCTTTGACGCGATCGCGCGCAGGAGCGCAAAGTTGATTCTGTGCTCACTTGATCTAATATTTTATGTTTTTTAAAATGTTGTACATTTAAGTAGCAAATGAGAATCGCTAAAATGAATGGATATATTTTGAGAAAAAAAGTTCTTCTTTATGATTTTCAGTTTTGTTTAAGATATTTAAAGCAACAGTTTTGAAATAACGAAAGAATGTGTAAAATATGGTATTTGGGGTAAAAAGCGCCCCTGCTGTTGGGGCTAAAGGCACAGTAATTAACATGATAATTAATAGATGGCTGACTTTTCCATTTGTTGACATGACATGTTAGATTCAGATGGTAAATATCATATATTATGTTGGTTGTCCATATTAGAGATAATCCCCATGTTTAGAATGAACCCATCATATTTAAAAACATGATATTAATCATATCATATAATAAAATCTCATTTGTTGTTAATACTGTAAATATATATTCAATTATTATTGGATCTCCTTCAATACTTTCAGAATCTTTACTTATTAAAATGATTTTGTTTCTGTATTTTAAAATATATTTTTTTTATGTTAACATATTTTAATGACAGTATATTTATTGAACAAAAATGTTTTCTTTTATTTTTCAAAATAAGCAGAAAATAGTACAAACTTTGCTAAAGTGATTGTTTTGAACAAGTATTAACTTTTTAAAAAACATTATTTTAGCTGAAGTATTTGTATCAATACCCCCCTTGCCACCTCATAAATTTATAAGATTTTTTAACAAAATAAACAACTTGAATGATTTATTTTCACACAAAATCTGTTGCTCCATTAATGTTCAATACAACATATATATTTTTTCTGCAATTATACATTTTAGGCGCAGTGAATATCACATTTTTTCTTAAGGTGGGCCTTTAGCCCCTTTGTGCCCTACTGAAAAAGTAAATTGTTGTGAAGAGAAAGAAAGAAAGAAAGAAAGAAAGAAAGAAAGAAAGTGACTTGATTTTATCCATTTGGACTTGATTGGGTTGTGAAAATGATGAAATTTGTTGAAAGATTTTGTGATTTTAATTTTTCTGTATGATTATTGTGTGTGTTGTAGCTGTGGAAGACCGTACAGTAAACTGAGACACGGGGACGGATCCATAGATGCAGGAGACCGAACCCAACAGTCAGGTACCGGCGCTGAATTTGCATTTAGATGCATTTCACTTACCATCCATTTTGCTGTTGTGATCTGTGATATTACAGCTGGATCCTGGATTGAACCTGAATTCATGTGTAATTGATGTCTTTACGAGTCTTTCAGAGCTGTCGGTCTGCTCGAACGTGAAATATGACGAGAGGCGTGATCGGGTTTTTTAATAACCTTGCAGATGAGCCGCTGATAATGTCGTCAGACTATGACAGCACCTATGAGACCAACCACAGTGACAGCAGCGACTTTGCACAGAACCAGGAGGACAGAGAGGGTCACAGGAAAGCCTGCGGGACGTTCCCGCTGACCGCTCTCATCCCACCGGAGGTACAGTAAACACGGCTTTTGCAGGACAAATTGATTTTTTATCACTGCAATTTAGTTCAGGCAGGTAGTTTTTTTTTGTTCAGTGTTACAAGGCTACAAGCAGTAAAAAAATACACCGTATAAAGAGTTGCATAAAATATGCAGTATGCATATAATATGCATAAAACTGCAATAGCATAGCAAATAAATAAGAGTTAATGTGCAATTCTCAGGGTATATTCGATCCAGTAGAAATAGACTGTCATCAACTTGTCATCAAAACTAATCTCTCTGTAAAATAATGTAAAATAATTGTTCATTAAAATTTTGCAACTTTTTTTTTTTGCAAACATGTTTTAGTATATTAGCCACCCTGCTAGAAATTGCTGTCAACATTGTTTCGTATTATTATAGTTTTTTTTTTTCTTTTTATTCATTGTTTTTTTTTTTGTCTAAATGCCAAGATAATTAAATGATAATGATTAAATAATACATTTTTTTTAACAATAAAAATGAGTTACAGTGGATAGTGATTTTTTATTAATTTATTTATTTTATTTAAAACATTGTTTTTGTCTAAATTTTGAGGCCAGGATTATTAAATGTTAATGATTAAATAATGTAATTTATTAAACAATACAAGTGCATAGATCACATTTTTTAATTATATTTGTTATATATTTAATTTTAATTATATTTGTATATATTTTTTCTTATAGAATTACATTTTGTAGTACATTTCATTGAAGAAACAAGTGTAAAAAGATTATTATTTAGATTTAGCAACTTTGTGTACTTTTTATTTGCTATTATTATATCAGCCACACTATTAGATATTATTAGATATTATGTTTTGCAATATTATGTTTTTGTTTTTAACTTTTTATGCATTTGTATGTCTAAATGTTGAGGCCTGGATAATTAAATGGCTGAAATTTGACCATTATGATTAAATAATACATTTTGTTAAATAATAAAAATGATTGTCACAGTGTACAGTGCATATTTTCTCTTTTTTATTGTTATATGTTGTATTTTCATCTCATTTTTCTGGTCGGTGTTAGAGGACCTACAAGCAGTAAAAATACACAGTATAAAGTGTTGCATAAAATATGCAGTATGCATGCAATCTGCAGAAAATATAATGCACAAAAATACAGCAATAGCTTTGTTACGTGCAATTCTCAGGATTGTTTGTTCCAGTAAAACTAAACTGTCATCAAATAGTCATCAAAACTAATCACTGAGCATTTGTTTTTTTTTCTCTGTGGTTTGATGACAGACTCTTTGGTGTTATATGCTGTTTTAACTGCTCTCTGTAGTAGTTTCATATGCGCCACTTGATTTTGTAGTAATTCCATTTATGTCTAGTGGGTTTTTTGGTGTAAGATGGCACCACCTGTGATCTGAAATCATTTCCTATGCAGGATAAGCCCATCTTGGCCCCGGAGCCGCTGGTGATGGAGGGCCTGGAGCCCCTCATGAGTCAGATCAACAACTGGAACTTCCCCATCTTCAGTCTGGTGGAGAAGACCGATGGCAGATGCGGCTGCATCCTCAGCCAGGTGACACACTGACATCTAGTGGAGATACAGAGTACAGACACACTGATACTGAACACAGTCAAACAAATCAAACTTATCTCAGATGCATTACTCAGTTCTAACATCAACACATGTAAGATCTGACACCAGTGAGGCCAGGATGATTCAATTTGACCATTATGATTAAATAATACATTGTATTAAATAATAAAAATGAGTGTCAGTGGAAAGTGCAGTTTTTTGGGTTTTTTTTACTTGAGGCTATGATGATTAAATGTGACCCTGGAGCACAAAAGCAGTCTTAAGTCGCTGGGGTATATTTGTAGCAATAGCCAAAAATACATTGTATGGGTCAAAATTATTCATTTTTTCTTTTATGTCAAAAATCATTAGGATATTAAGTAAAGATCATGTTCCGTGAAGATATTTAGTAAATTTCTTAGTGTAAATATATCAACTTCATTTTTAATTAGTAATATGCATTGCTAAGAACTTAATTTGGACAACTTTAAAGGTGATTTTCTCAATATTTTGATTTTTTTGCACCCTCAGATTCCAGATTTTCAAATAGTTGTATCTCGGCCAAATATTGTCCGATCCTGACAAACCGTACATCAATGGAAAGATTATTTATTCAGATGATGTATAAATCTCAATTTTGAAAAATTGACACTTAGGACTGGTCTTGTGGTCCAGGGTCACAAATGACAATGATTAAATAACACATTTTATTAAACAAAAACATTTGTGCATTGAGCACATTTTCAGTTTTTTTAATTATATGTTTAAAATATTTTTATTATATAAACTTTTTAGTAAATATTATCGAATAAACAAACTTAAAATAATTGTCCAATAATTCATTTGCTAATGTTTTTTTTTTTTAGCTTTTTATGTTTTAATGTTTAAATATATTTTATTACATAGAAAAAATGAGTGTCATTGGATAGTGCATGTTTATTAAAATTATTACAATTTATTAAAAATAATTAAAATTCTCTTTTTTTATGCCTAAATGTTAAGGCCGGGAAGATTAAAAATTATAATGATTAAATAATACATTTCATTAAACAATAAATAAAGTGTTAGTGCATAGAGCACATTTTCTGTTTTTAATTATATTTTTATTATATTTTTATTATATTAAAGTATTTAAAAAGTTTAGTAAATATTATTGAATAAACAAGTGTAAAATTGTTGGTCATTAGTGCATATTTTCTATTTTGTATTACATTTTTAATCTATTTTATTTTATTATATTACATTTTTAGTAAATACATTTTATAAAATAATAAAAAATGAGTGTCATTGGATAGTGTGCATTCTCAATAGTTGAAAATGTTGCGTAACATAACAAAAACATTGATCGTTAAATATGCAAACATGACAAACACAATGAATATTTGAACATAAGAATAAGTATTTGCATGTGTATAAAAACCACTTGTCCATTTGAGAAACTGTTTTGTGTAATTTCAGACATGGTTGAGAGGTTTAACCCTTTTCTCTGTGGGTTAGGTGTCTTACCGGTTGTTTGTGGATACGGGGCTCTTTGAGACGTTCAGGATTCCGGTGAGGGAGTTCATGAACTATTTCCACGCTCTGGAGAACGGATACAGGGACATCCCGTGTGAGTCCTGGTGCTGCAGGAGACATGTGTACAGAAATATGTTAACAATGAAATAGCTGATGATGTACAACAGATGCCGTGCGCAGGCAGCTTCACCGCCAGAGGAATAAATTGCCCTAAATCATGACTTCTGCTGTGTTGTATCTCCCTCTAGTGGTAGTTGACAGTATTAAACCTGGTCTTCCTCCTCAGATCACAACAGGATTCATGCGACAGACGTCCTCCATGCGGTCTGGTACCTCACGACCCAGCCTGTGCCTGGTTTACCTACACTGACTTCACTGAGTGACTCGGGTAAGAATCACACTTCATCACTGTTTGGATACGTTACAATAGAAATCATGTCATGCCTGTAATTCAAAAGTATATATTTAGTTTGATTACTTCTTTTTATGTAGACTAGATAAGTGTATTTTTATATGTTTATATTTTCTCTGTTTATATATGTAACACCATGGTCCTGTGAGGCATTAGTGTTATTTTAGTATCACTGAGAGAGATGCTATTATAGTTTTTATTCGTATTTAAATCAGTTTGTATATTTATGTTTTCCATTTTAAAGTTTAAGTAATGTTGTCTTTTTTGTAGTTTTATTTTTTAAGTATAAATCTATATAAATATATATTTAGTCATTTTTATTTCAGTTTTAGTACATCGTTATACAAAGTTAATGTTTGCCAACTAGCTGTTTGTCAACTAGCTGAAATAAAAGCTTTTAATTTATTTTGAGCTTTTATTTTTTTATTTTTCATTTTCATTTAAATTTTAGCTAGTTTTAGTTATTTTATGTTTTTGACATTTTTGTAGTTTTGTTTATATATATATATATATATATATATATATATATATTTTTTTTTTTATTTTTTATTTTTTTTTTTTCCAGTTTTTATTTGTTTTTGTAATTTTTTGTAGTTTTTGTTGAATTACTAAAACGAATTAAAATGAACAATAACATTATTATTTACTTATTATTTATGTATCAGTACATCAGTATACAGTTGTGTTCAAAATAATAGCAGTCCAATATCAGTAACCAGATCAATCACTGTTTTTGGTAGAAACTATATTTCTACGTGGCAAATATTTTACTAGTAGGTGTGGCAGAGTAATAGAAAACCAACAGACCCAACAGTCATGACATGCATGCTGTTGATTCTGTGTGACTGAATCATTAATTGAAAAGGGGGTGTTCAAAATAATAGCAGTGTGGAGTTTAATTAAGAGAGGTAAATCATTCTGTGAAAAAACTGGTGTCAAACAAGTGGCCCTTATTTAAGGACGAAGGCAACAAATGTTGTACTGTGCATTTCTCTCTGAAAATCTGAGTAAAATGGGTCGTTCCAGACATTGTTCAGAAGAACATTGTACTTTGATTAAAAAGTTGATTAGAGAGGGGAAAACATATAAAGAAGTGCAGAAAATGATAGGCTGCTCAGCTAAAATGATATCAAATGCTTTAAAATGGCAACCAAAACCAAGAAAGATGTGGAAGAAAACGGAAACCTACCATTCGAATGGATCGAAGAATAGCCAAAATGGCATAGAATCAGCCAATGATCAGCTCCGGGGTGATCAAAGAAAGTCTAAAGTTACCTGTGGGTACTGTAACAATTAGAAGACGCCTATGTGAAGCCAAGCTATTGGCAAGAAGCCCCCAACAAAGTCCCATTGTTGAAAAAATGAAGAGGTTATAATTTGCCAAAGAACACACTGACTGGCCTAAAGAGAAATGGCGCAATATTTTGTGGACTGATGAAGCAAGATTGTTCTTTTTGGGTCTAGGAGCCGCAGACAGTTTGTCAGACGACCCCCAAACACTGAATTCAAGCCACAGTACACTGTGAAGACAGTGAAGCATGGTGGCGCAAGCATCATGATATGGGGATGTTTCTTATACTACGTGTTGGACCTATTTATCGCATTCCAGGGATCATGGATCAGTTTGAGTACATTAAAATATTTAAAGAGGTTGTGTTGCCTTATGCTGAAGAGGAAATGCCCTTGAAATGGGTTTCAACAAGACAACGACCCCAAACACACCAGTTAGCGAGCAGCATCTTGGTTCCAGACCAACAAGATTAATGTTATGGAGTGGCCTGCCTAATCTCCAGACCTTAATACAATAGAAAACTTGTGGGGTGACATCAAAAATGCTGTTTCTGAGGCAAAACCAAGAAATGCAGAGGGATTGTGGTATGTAGTGTAATCGTCCTGGGTTGGAATACCTGTTCACAGCTGCCAGACTCCATGCAACACAGATCTGAAGCAGTTCTCAGAAACATTGTTAGTTCAGTCATTCACAAGAAAGCTAAATCTTCAAGCATTTTTCAGTTTATACGGTAAATGTTTGACTTTGTATAGAAAAATGCAGACACTGCTATTTTTTTGAACAGCCTAATATTCCTTTTTCTTCACTTTCTGTAAAGTAATAACAAATTTGCAAAATCTTTCTTCATGTTTTGATTTAGAATAGAATGTGCAGTGTTCCCAATGCATTTGTGTGTATTGAAGTAAAAGTTATTATAAGGATTTTGAGCTTTACTCGCTTTTTTAAACACACTGCTATTATTTTGAACACAACTGTATATCAGTATTTATTTATTGAAGGGTTTTTTTTAGTTTTTTGAAGTAAATAAAGATGATTGGAATACAATTCAAAAGAAATACAATTTCAGTCTTTCTACTTCAAAATTGAACATTTAATTCAATGTTACTTGCAATTTCTTTGTCATTATTTAGTAAAGTATATCATATGGCAAATTTATTTCAGTATTTAATTGTAAGAGAGATGATTATGAAAACTAAATTATGAGTGTTTTACATACAAAAAAAATGGCATAGAATCTATATTCACTCAGAAATTGCTAGTAAATTTTACAAAGAATTGGCAAGTGACACAATAAATTACAGTAAATGTGAACTGAAATAGTCTTTTCTGGTAAAACATAGACCTTTATTTAAAACTTTACATTTACATTTAGTCGTTTAGCAGACTCTTTTATCCAAAGCGACTTACAAAAGAAGACAATGGAAGCAATCAAAATCAACAAAAGAGCAATATGCAAGTTGAACAACTTGAAATCAATTCTTACAGTGTAGGTTCAAACAAACAAAATAAACAAAAATAAAATGCTGCAACAGTGTTTGAAAGCATATAAAGATTGTTAATCACTCTGTCTGTGTTTAGACTCGTTTAGTCGCACAAGCTACCTGATGTCCAGGACGTATCCTGCAGAGGAGGAGGGTTACGGCTGTCTGTCCGGCCTCATCCCCGCTCTGGAGCTGATGGCGCTCTACGTAGCAGCCGCCATGCATGACTACGACCATCCCGGCAGGACCAACGCGTTCCTGGTGGCCACCAGCGCTCCTCAGGTGACACACAACACCATCATCACAGCCGTTCTGCTTTCAGTTCAGCCCATGCTTTTCCCTTGAGGTGTTTACAAGGAGCACTGATTTCCTCATATTGTAATATTAAGCGCACCTCATGCTTTCTTAGGAATCATAGAGGCACTTATACTAATTCAGAGGTAGAATAAATTACTAAAGTACCATCTATACTAATTAATAATAATATATGTGATTTAATCAAATCAAGAACTGAAGAAGACTGGTGTTTGCCTTATTTTTAAAAATACTCTGAAGCATAGAAGCTTTTACAAATTTGACAGGTGTAATGAAATACTATGTATATACATACACATAATAATTCATAACATTTATACATATATGTATATACACATGCTGCATTTATTTGATCAAAAATATATTTAAAAACAGTAAAACTGTGAAATATTATTACAATTTGAAATAACTATTTTCTATTTGAATATATATTAAATTGTAATTTATTTCTGTGGTCAAAGCTGAATTTTGAGCATCATTACTCCAGTCTTCAGTGTCATTCTATTATGTTGATTTGCTGTTATTAATGATTTGCATTATTAATAATGGTTTTGCTACTTTTCAGAATTCTTTGATGAATAGAACATTCATTAGAACAGCATTTATTTGAAATAGAATCCTTTGTAACATTATAAATGATTTTACTGTCACTTTTGATTCATTTAATGCATCCTAGCGGAATAAAAGCATTAATTTATATTTAAAAAACACACACACACACACACACACACACACACACACCCCAAACATTTCAATACCATTATATCATTGTTTCTTCATAAATATAGTGTTTTTAAAATTGATAATAATCAGAAATGTTTCTTGAGCAGCAAATCAGCATATTAGAATGATTTCTGAAGACTGGAGTAACGATGCTGAAAATTCAGTTTTGATCACAGAAATAAATTACATTTTATTACATATTCAAATAGAAAAGTTATTTGAAATTGTAATAATACTTCATAATATTACTGTTTTTGCTGTATTTTGATCAAATAAATGAAACATTGGTGAGCAGTAGAGTGGTCTTTAAAAACATTAAAAATAATTAGTGTATATATATATATATATATATATATATATATATATACTGGAAGCAGTGTGATATTTCTGATATTACTGTAGTAAACACAACTGTAGTTTTCAAGCGTCAGTGATTGATCACAATGTTCTGGGGCCTTGAAATATGTGAAGCGCCTTACAACTCTTTTGTGTCTTTGAAGGCTGTTCTTTATAATGACCGTTCGGTGCTGGAGAATCATCACGCGGCGTCCGCCTGGAATCTGTTCATGTCGCGGCCCGAGTACAACTTTCTGGCCAGTCTGGACCACATGGACTTCAAACGCTTTCGCTTCCTGGTCATCGAGGCCATCCTGGCCACTGACCTCAAGAAACACTTCGACTTTCTGGCTGAATTCAACGCCAAGGTGAGCACCTCTGATATCAGATATACATATGAAGTGCCATCTGAAATTTTCTTCTAAAATGAGCATTTTTATTAAACTCCTATATGTATGTTCAGTTATTTCACTTTAATTGCATAGAAAAGGACCTATACATTGCCATTAGAGTAAAATTACTGAACCTACAGTATACATAGGAGCCTGATAAAAATACTCATTTTTCATGAAAATTTCAGATGGCACTTAGAGGCTTTTGCATCTGAACGCTTCATATATAGACCAACAAATGCCGTGCATTCTATTTATGTATGTATTTTGCGTTTGCAGGTGGGAGATGATGGATGCTCGGGCATTGATTGGACGAACGAGAATGATCGTCTGCTGGTCTGTCAGATGTGTATTAAGTTAGCGGATATAAACGGTCCGTTGAAAACCAAGGAGCTTCATTTGCAATGGACGGAAGGCATCGTCAATGAGTTTTATGAACAGGTCAGTGTTGCTCTTTGATGCATGTTTCCGTCTGAAGTCATTTTGGAGCTGTTCAGTCACAGCAGAGACAAACAGGAAGCTCTCACGATGACTAAGTGCCTGGCAGCCGCACCTCGCGCTCATAGTAAGAGGCTGTGATCGTGCGCACGCGTAACCTCACAGCAGCGACGCGCCATCTCGCTATCATTCACATCGACGGGATGGAGATGATGGCAAGGATACGCTGTTGCCTGGCAACCGTCCACATCCTCCTCAAGCCGTGCTGAAGGAACACGTTCACAGCTGTAATGAGAATGTAGGGCAGAAAGTAAGCAAAGTTTTACAGCGGTCCGGTCGGCTGGAAATGATGAAAACAAGCCATACAGAGATGATAAACGCTGATATTTGACCAATTAATGTTGTCATGAAATCACTTGACTCTCTTCACTATGTTAATACATGTTGGTGCGTGTTATTCTAAAGACTAAAATGTTTGTAGTCATTCATCAAAACATTAATTTTTTGTTTAGCTGACGTCATCAGTCCTTGTCTTTTCCCTTTTCAACCTCTCATCTTTTACTGTTGGATAAAACTGAATCCTACGCTACATTTTGTCCATTTAAAATCCAATCAGAAAGATGTCAAATTAGAAGAGTTAAAATGCAAACGCCTCTCCTCTTTTGATTTACTTTATTATTACGCTGTACTAAAAAAAATCTAGTATTTTTGTCTTGTTTTACAGTACAAATATCTCAACATTTTTAATATAAGATACATTTACTTGAGGAGCAAGATGACATACGACATTTTAAGTCTTGTTTTCTGAAAAAATATAGTGAGATTATGGTTAAAAAAAATCAATAGGGTCAGAAAAATAAACTTAATTCAAAGGGACTGAATCAATTTTTCTGACCCCATTGGCGTATATTTTTTCTCATTTTAAGCATAAACATAAACTTCAGAAAAGTTATTAAATAATTAAATAAAAAATCATCATGCATTTCATGTATATATATATATATATATATATATAGAGAGAGAGAGAGAGAGAGAGATGATTATGTATATCATATATCACCTTATATATCACAATTGCAAGATTATATCTCATAAATCCCCTCAGAATTACCAGTTTATATTTCACAATTCTGAGTTTATTTCTTGCAATTCTGTTTGTCTCACAATTCTCCATTTATATCTCAGCTTTCACTTAATATTACGCAATTCTGCTTTATATCTCATAATTTTGCTTTATATCTCACAGTTCTGCGCTAATATCTTGCCATTATGAGTTTATATCTCACAATTTAGCTTTACATCTGGCAATATATCTCGCAAAATTGAGTTTATGCTTAAACAAAAAAGCATTTTTCAGTGGTTTGAGAAAACAAGATTTGTTCTTATTTTAAGCATAAACACTTTATAAAAACAAGGCTTTAAGTCATTTTTCTTCTCAAGTAAATGTATTTTGGGTTTTATATATATATATATATATATATATATATATATAAGACGCTCTCGTCAATAATAAAATACCACTTTTACAATCTTCAAATGCTAAATATTGTGTACATGTTTATTTTAGAAGTGTTTACATTTAGCCTAATTAAAGTGCATTAATTATTAGCATAATATTGGCCAAACCAGTAGATTGACCACTGCGGTACATCATGCGCGCTTGTTCAGCCAGTCATGATTTGGTATCTTCCGTTAGCGTTTCTCAAAGAGGTAAGGGCTTGTTTGGATGCCAGCGATGAGTAATAAAACACTGTGTCTATTATTGTGAGGAACACAGAGTGCGGATGACCCAGTTGTGTCAGGACCCCGTCACAGAGCTACAAAGCGTCATATGACCACCCCTGGCCATATTCAGAGCATTTCAAAAGGGACCAGAAATTATATGCTTCAAAGGAGCCTGTTTTTTCCCCTCCCTGTTTCGTTTCTTGAATGATTCATTTCTCCAGCACTTCTGAGTAGCACCTGACAGAACACAGCGCACATACATTACTGCCCTCTGACGACATCGCTGCGCGGTTGCCGTGGCAACGTGAGACCTTGCCTGTTGTTATGCCGCTCTCATTGTTTATTTCCAGGTGCTGCCAAGCATATGTTTTCATGCCGACTGTATGAGGTTCTTCCGATCTCTGATTACTTGCTTGTTTCGATACTGTAATCTGAAATAAATAATAAAAAAGGCCAGACCTCGCGTGGCTGGGTGCATTTCCTCCGTCCGTGGGAAGGCTGACCTAGTTTTATAGCAGTCGAATGTCTGTGAAGTATGTTTCTCTCCTGAACTGGAAAAATCCAATCAAGTGTGTGACTCTTCAGCTGTGCTTGAATATACTGAGCATACCGTTCCCTGCCTGGTAATATCGTTATTTATTTAATGTAATAGGTGAGTATAAAATAGCTGCTGCATAAATAGTTTTCTCTTTGAAGATGTGAATAAAAATGCTTCAAATCAGGCATCAGTCAGATCTGATTAAGCTGGACTATGTGGAGCATTTATGAATCGAAATGAAATGCAAATTTGCAGCATCACTGAATGCTTTTCATTTCTCAGGATGAATTTTAAAAATGTGAAATGATACTGATTTCATTTGCTTGCTAATATGAGGAATGCTGTCTGGTGACATCCGTTCCTATGATGCTCTTCATCCAAATACTACTGGAGAAGGAACTGCAGATGAAGGACAATATTAGTTTCAGTTGATTTAATTTGGTTCCAGAAGATTTTATTTATAGTATGGAAACTTGTTTCCGCCATGGGACAAAAATATTAGAATTGCTGCTTTTATCTCACAATTCAGACTTTGTTGGAATTGTGAGGCATAAACTCAGAGATATAAACTTGCAATTCTGTAAAAAAAAAAAAAAAAAAAAGTCAGAATTGCAAGATGTAAATTTAGAATTCTGACTTTTTTTTCTCACAATTTCAAGTTTACATCTCACAAAAGTGACGTGTGAGGCTAAAATTTCCCATTTTGATTTCCATCACAATCTGTAGACCAAGACACACTTATTATTTCTCATGAATTATATTCAGTCTTTTATTATTGCCAAATGAAACCTGACTGAACCATCTCACAAAGACTTCGGTTAAACTGAATTTGAAAGAAAAAATGTTTGACTTTGTTTTAATCTCATAATTTAGACTTTGTTTCTCACGATTCTTGCAATTCTGAGTTTATCTGCCAATTCTGCATTTAAATCTCGTCATTCTGAGTTTATATCTCGCAATTCTGTTAATGTCCTGCAATTCTGCATTTAAATCTCACAATTCTTAGTTTATATCTCACAATTCCAAGTATAATTTATAGTTATCACTCTTGGTGTGAACAGGACTTTACACGTAAAAACAAGGGGTTTTTTTTCTTTTCATTCTGGTGTTTCAGGGTGATGAAGAGTCAAGTTTGGGCCTTCCCATCAGCCCCTTCATGGACCGCTCAGCACCGCAGTTGGCCAAACTGCAGGAGTCCTTCATCACACACATCGTGGGGCCTCTCTGCAGCTCATACGATTCAGCCGCTCTCATGCCCGGCCACTGGGTCAGCCCTCTGCCCAAAGAGGATGAGGATGCTGAGGAAGAGACGGATGAAGAGGAGGAGGAGGAAGACACACCGGAGGAAGACACCTCCACCAGCTCAGAACTTTCCCGTGAGTTCAGGTTTTTCTCCTCAAACGTTATAGCAGACCAAGTACAAAATCTGGTCTAAATTGCATTGAAGTAGGAGCACGGACTCAATTTTAGATTCTTTCCTCATTTAGACTGAACTGAATTGAAGCTGAAAATGAACACAGAGTGACGTATGGGGAGTTAAAATATCCCTTTTTGATTTCCATCACAATCTGTAGATCAGGACACACTTACTTGACATAAATTATGATCACAGACTTTTTCTTTTTTTGAATATTAAATATTATTTATATGGATCAGAGGCATTTAATCAGTAAAGACACATTGCCATGTCTGTTTTTTTATTATTTTTTACTTTTATATGCAACATATCTCTACAAAAAAGTAATCACTGCTAAGACAAACTATATTTGCAATACTAAATAATATACAGTATTCAGCATTTGAAGAGGATCAAAACCTTTCATCAAAGTTAAAACCTGAAACCAAAATGCGTTCTTGTCTTAGGACAACTTTGAACTTTTTTGATTCACTTCAAATGTTGACTACTATATATAAAATAAATATTTAAGAATGTTTTTGCGTAAATATTAATTACTTTTTATGTGGATCAGTGTGTATTTAAGCAGTAAAGATATAAGATAAAATATGTTTTTGGATTCAGTTAATTCAATTCTTTTATATATATCAAATATTATGTACGTGTCTTTAAATGTGTATTTAAGAAATAAAAACATTGCTTGTCTGTTTCTTTTTTACTTTTATATGCAACATTTCTCTACAAAAACAAAAATCAAAATCGTCACTTAAAGTTGCTAGTCAAATATTTATTTTATGAATATTATATATTATATATGTGGATCGATGTGTATTTAAGAAATGAAGGTGCATTGCATGTCTGATGTTTTTGTTTTATATGCAGCATTTCTCTACAAAACAAAACTTAAAGTCTTCATTAAAGCGGCTAGTGTGAAGAAGCCATTAACACTCTCTCTCATTACTGTGTTTACTGTAGAGAAACCAGCACCCAAGAAACGACGGAAAGTGTTCTGCCAGATCACCCAGCACCTGCTGGAGAACCACGAGATGTGGAAGAAGGTCATCGCTGAAGAGTCCCAAAGCCAGACAGAAGGGGAGGAGTCCACATGCCTCACTAACACTCCTGAGCCAATCTTAGCCATCGATGAGGAGGAGGAGGAGCCAGGGAGCAAGGAGGAGCCAACAGACGACCAGGAGGAGGAGGAGGAGGAGAGTCCTGTACCTGACGAGACACATGAAACCGAGGAAACAGATGGCGAGACTGTAGAGGAAGCGGATGAGACTGCGAAAACTCTAGAGGAAGATACGGAGCTAATGGGAAAACGACAAGAAGATGCAATAGAGGATCCAGAATGAACGACTTGCCATTTTAAGACATTGTCTAAAAGCGTTTCATTGGCAAGCAAGACTTCTAAGAAATGGTTGCCAGCACATCACTTAGACACAACACTGTAGATGCTTGGGGAACATGTGCCTAAAGGAAACAGGGTGGGGCGGGGTGGTTCGGGATGAAGGGTTTGACTAACAATGAGCAGGCGGTGAACTTTTGAGGTTTGATGCTAAAATTGGCCGGGACAAGGATTTCTCCAGGGGGTTTCCTATATTTTTTAGACTTACGTTGGTCAGTTTTGCAAGTCCTTCTCCAGCTGCACCTTAACCCCCAAAACTACAACAGGGGTCCCAATGACCTGAAGTTTTGCAGGCTCAACAAGCATTTCCGAGGAGCTCAGTGTCAAAAGTCAGGAAACGAGAAACCAATCCACCGTGACTCTCGCCGGTCGGCGTATCCCATCGTCAGCAGCGGACGAAAGCAAACGCTCCAGAAACTGCATGCGTTTGTGAAAAGATACACTATGTGTTTGCGTGTCTGTCCTGCCATTGCTCTTTCGTTTTCCTTTTCCAGAGCGTCACTACAGCAAACGCTTGCACCATTGTCTCATTTCCGAAGGCGTCGAGCCGAATGCTTGTCATTCCCTTCCCTCACCTTTTTTCCTCGGCATTCCACGAACTGAGATTTTGCGTTTCTCAGGATCAGACTGTTTTCGGAGTACAACGAGTCATTGGTTTTTACAGACTTTCTTGCAGCTTTCTAATCTTTTGGATCTTGATTTGTGGACAAAGGGAATCTTTAGTTGTTTTTTAAAACTGTAACTTCTTCAAAACGCCAATGGCCTTTTAGCCCAATCGTTGTTTTACCAGGTGATTTGATATATATATATATATATATATACACAAATGCATACGGCGTGCAATAGTACATCGCGTCATCCCTAGTCATCAAATATTGTACCGTCCGAATCTACAAACGCTCTTATTCTCCCTCCTTCTGTTCTTAAGTTTGAGAGCCAAGTGAACTGCTCTAGCAAGCTTGGCTGATCAAAGGCGCAAACTGGGACGATGGGAAGGCCTCAGGCTCCCGCATTCCCCCGCAGTCGCATGTTTTCCCTCCGAACAAGGCTGTGGTTATGCTTCACAGTCATCTCACACAGCCGCCGCTGTGGTCATGCAGGCAGGCGAGCTCCTCAGCCCAAGGGATGAAACGGCGAACGCCGTCCCTCTCACATGAGAGCGTGTGCCGCACATGAGATACGCGCACCGGTCGACACGGCTGTCCACGCTCGCCTTTGATGTGCCGAAAGAGGCAGATTGCTCACGACGGCGAGATGAAGCACTTCTGCGGGCTTAATCACCTCGGGTCTGATGTCTATTTGGACGCCTTCAGTCACTTTGAAGGAGAGCCAATTAAAAACACCTAGGTAGGACACGACAGTCACGTGCTCATCTTTGAAACGTCCCCTTCAGTCGCAAAGCAGTGTAAGCCTTAATATTACCAGGCAATGTGGTGCAATGTAGTCCGGCGAATTATTTAAGCAATACCGACCCTATGTGTACAGCAGATTGGTAGCGTTTAGAAATTGCACTTTCTTTTGGTTGCTGTGTAGATCTCAAGTTTGCGTGTGCCAAATATGACTTCAAATACATTCTCCCCAAAGTACGAAACCCCATCAGGAGCGTGTAAAGACCGTGTGTGCTTGCAATGCAGTATGAGTGCTTTTTATTTGTACGTGGCCCCAATTTTAGAGGGTATATTATATTTCTGCATTAGGCCGTAGATTTGTAACCCCAGGCCGGAGATATTAACCCTTTGGTGCATGAGTTATTAAATCACAAATTAAAATAGTCTTAATGATTTTATTACCTTTTTTAAAACAAAAATATATTAATTCCCAGTCTAATAACGCATTTGAGAGCGTTACTGTCCACTGCAATAAAAGTTAATAGTTGTTATGTGGTGCATCACTTTTGTTTGCCGTTTTGAATTTAGGTTGCCATAATAAGCATATAAAAAGGATTGTTGCAATGAATTGTTGATAAGGGTCAAAAGTTATCAACTTAAAAATGGCTTTTAGAGATCTGTCCACTGTAGTGGACATCATGCATCAAAGTGTTAAATTATACAGTTGTCTTTACTGTGTATTTCCCAAAACAAAATTAACTTAAAGGGATAGTTCACCCAAAAAAGAAAATTCTGTCATCATTTACTCACACTCAAGTAGTTCCAAACCTGTATGAATTTCTTTGTTCATGCCAAACACAAAGGAAGATATTTTGAAGAAAGTTTGTAACCAGGTTGTTTTGGGCCACCATTGACTTCCGTAGTAGAAAAAAAAAATACTATGAAAGTCAGTGGTGCCCCAGAACTGCTCTGTTTCCCACATTCTCCAGAATGTCTTCCTTTGTGTTCAGCAGAACAAAGACATTCATACAGGTTTGAAACTACTTGAGGGTGAGTAAATGATGACAGAATTTTCTTTTTTGGGTGAACTATCCCTTTAATCATAACCGACAATGAAATCCTAAGCACATTGTTAGATCCCGCTGAATAAACCATCATACCCCAGGCCAGAGATATTAACCGTTTGGTGCATTACTTACTAAAATAACAAATAAAATTGTTTTAATGTTTTATTTCCCAAAACAAAATTAACTTATCATAACCTAAAATCAAATCCTGAGGAATAAAATCCCCTTAAATACATCACAAAATCACTATAACCCAGACCCTTTGCTGCATGAATTACTAAAATCACAAATAAAAATAGTCTTTTATTACCTTTTTAAACCAAAAATACTATATTCCCATTTTTCCCAAAATAACACATTTTGATAGTGTTACTGTCCATTGCAATAAGAGATAGTAGTTGCTATTTGTCTTGGTGCATCACTTTTGCTTGCCATTTTATGTTGCCATAATAAAACACATAATATAAAAGGATTGTCGCAGTGAATTACGGATAAGGGTCAAAGGTTATCATCTTAAAATGGATTTTAAAGCTCTGTTAACTGTAGTGGACATCGTGCATCAAACTGTTAAATTATACAGTTTCAGTGTATATTTCCCAAAACAAAATTAACTAATCAAAACCTACAATTAAATCCCTTGGAATAAAATGACCCTAAATACATTATCAAATCAATATATCCCAGGCCAGAGATATTAACCCTTTGGTGTATGAATGAGCTAAAATCACAAATGAATATAGTCTTTTTATTTCCTTTTTTTTTTTTTTAACAAAAATATATTAATTCCCAGATTTCTTCCAGGAATAATGCATTTTAGAGCGTTACTGTCCACTGCAATAAAAGATAGTATTCGATACTTTGTGCATCCCTTTTGTTTGCAATTTTGAATTTATGTTGCCATAATAAAACTTATAAAAAAAAGATTGTCACAATGAATTATGGATAAGGGTCAAAGGTTATCACCTTAAAAATAGCTTTTAAAGATCTGTACATCATGCATCAAAGTGTTAAATTATACAACTGTTTTATTTCCCAAAATAATATCATAACCTACAGTCAAATCCCGAGGAATAAAATGCCTCTAAATACATTATTTCACTAAGAAATGTGTGACATTATGGAAGAATCTATTATGCAATGTAGCTCCGCCCTTCATCTTACTGTTGCCCAGATTACTTTCACTCTGTTTGAGAAATTTATGTCATTACCTAGTGATTAGCATAAGAGCAGTGGGGACACGTGGCAACGTGGATTGGGAATTACCTTACTGCGAGTCTTTGACGATCAAAGGTCATTGATATTGATGTCTTCAAACCCAGAATCATCAAAAACGCCCAGATTTGCTTCCACCCAGACAGTATTCAGAGAGACTTAAGGAAAAAACTGTGGAACTGGCCAGCGAATCCTACACGTTTGATGCGCTCGTGTGTGTGCTGCATGATTGCGTGTATGTTGGCATGGCAGCATGCGTCCCTGTCCTCCACCGTGCCTCCCATCGGTTGGCTTTCAGCTCTGATCTGCGTTCGGTGGCTCTGATTCCAAATTCTCCAGTCTTGAGAAAACCGGTTTGGACATTTTCACTAAATACATCTCCTTTTTTACACATAGCAGATGCCCTAAGGAGTGAAATAAATTACATTCTGTAAGGTTCGGCTCAAATACCTGTGCAGGTGTTCCAGAAATGCATGATGACCTGATAGATTGTGTGTGAAGTTTTAGTCTGATAAGCTTGGTTCATCCTTCCAGATCTGTTTGATTGACAGCAGGCGGCGGTTTGACTAGCATGTCAGGTGCACCGGATGTCGACACTAGAGACATAAAGAGGTTACACGTCACATGAGAAGCTGATCTTTTTATATTTTTCCTTCGTATTTCCCGTTCACCGCTCGTTCCTTCATCTTCAGCTGTATGCGTCTGATAACCGTGTCCACTCGTTTTGTTCACCTCGAGAACCAACAAGCTTTACACCTCTCTGAGAAAGAGAAATGAGACTTGTACTTTTTTTATATAGTCGGCACTTCACTGACAAAATAATTATTTTTCTTCTCACTTGTATCTTGCACTTAACACATGTAGCAATACCTATAGAAAGGGGAACTGTGTAAATCACCAGTATTCGTAAAGTGAAATATTCATTTTATCGCTGATTGTTGTTCCATTTTGTACAAAACGATATTGTGTACAGGTTAAAAATGAAACGAAACAAAAACAAAGCCAAAAAAAGGGACGAAAAAGATGAAGACGACAACAGAAGTCTTTTAGATAAACATTATTTATTTTTACTGTTTTGTAATTTAGACACTATACTGTAGCTCCTCTATTGCCAGACTTACTGGAAGTGCCTCTTGGTATAATGTAACATACAGAAAATATATATTGAGATTATTAGAACCTGTCACAAGCTGAACATTGTGGTTGTTGTAATGTGAATACAGTTTAATAATAATACGAGTGAAATACTGTGGTATTGAATGTCTGTGTTCTTAATTATTTCTTTCTTGCCTCATTGATTTTCACCTCTCATTCAAGAAGAAATAATCTGAATGTTTTCAACTAAACAAGCTCAAGACAAAGGATAAAATGTCAATTCTTACAGTTGTGCAGGTGAATGTCGCATTCCATCACTTGTTCACCAGTGGATGCTCTGCAGTGAATGGGTGCCGTCAGAATGAGAGTCCAAACAGCTGATAAAGACATCATAATAATCCACAAGTAATCCACACCACACTGTAAAAAAAAAAAAAAAAAAGGTTGAGCCAACTTAATTTAAGGCAACCAGCTTCAGCAGATTTTTGAGTTTTCTCAACTTATTTTTTAGGAAATTTCTCAACTTTATCTTGTATAAACTTAAAACAAGAAGTTGAGAAAACTCAAAAATCTGCTGAAGCTGGTTGCCTTAAACTTAAGTTTGCCCAACTTTTTTTTTTATTTTTTTTTATTTTATTTTTTTTAGTGCACTCCAGTCCATCAGTTAATGTCTTGAGAAGCCAAAAGCGGCGTGTTTGTAAGAAACAAAACCATCAAGACATTTTCATGTCAAACCTTAATCCACAACCTTAACCTTAGTCCATAATCAATAATAATACTTCCTCCAGTGAAAAAGACCATCCCCTGTTGTATCTTGCATCAAAATCCATCCACATATTTGTTTAGATCTGTTTTAGACTGTTTTCATTGGTAAACGGTGGTTGATCTGTACATATTTCTCTCCTGATTCAGATGAGATGATTTTTTTCACTTGAGAAAGCAATGTTATCGATAGAGGACTCATGTTTTAGCTGGAAGAAATTGGTTGAAGTTAAAAATGCCTTGATATTAATTGATGGACTGGAGTGGTGTGGATTATTGTGATGTTTTTATCAGCTGTTTGGACTCTAATTCTGACGGCACCCATTCACTGCAGAGCATCCATTGGTGAGCAAGTGATGGAATGCTAAATTTCTCTAAATCTGTTCTGCAAAAAATATGCACTCAACAACTTCACCAAGCTCATTTAAATCACTTTATGTTCAGTACTTAGCTTCAGCATTGATCTATGTTTAGGGTGCTTGCCAGCCTGATGTTGAAGCATTTCAATGAAGAACAGAGTTCGATGAATTAGTTGGTGTTCGGCATGAAGTATTATGGCTGTTTGGCACATTGTTTGTGTTCTCAAAGAACGTAGAGAAAGGACACTTATATAAGTGGATTATGAACAGGGCTTGAGGGACGTGTTGCTTTGAACTCATTAGTGGCGGATTTGTCTAAAACCATAGACTTTTTTTATGCTGACAGCCACAATGTTCTGAATCAGTCTCTAAACGTCAGCTTTTTAGACGTACAATGCGATTAGTCGTGTCCCTGACTAGTGGCTACCATGTGTTTCCTAAAGCTTGAGGTGTGTGTAATTCATACTTGCATATCTCACTGTATTATACAGAAGAAAAGGACATGGCAACCTTTAAATGCATCTCACACCAGATGTCTTCAGGAATCAAAGGTTTTCACCTAATCTTGTCACTGCTTTATTCTCTGGACACTACAGAGTTTGCAGAGTGATGTATTGTGAAGTGGGTAATTGTTGTGGTAACTGGATCCTTTCACTACTAAAGAAAGTTTGCAAGGCCAAAGGGTTTGATTCCCAGGGCATGCAGGAACTAATAAAGGTAAATCTTGAATGCAATACAAGTCATTTAGAATAAAAGCACCTGCTATATGCGTAAATGTAAATTCTATTCTCGTAACCACCTACTAAGTCCCACATGTGTATAGTGGGATTCAAAACTCTAATTTAATACCAAATTTTCATTACACTTAACAGTTAGAGTAAAATGCTGCAGTATGAGAGATTTTTGGGTTAAAAAATAGATCTATTTGAGTAAAAGGCTGCAGTATGGGAGATTTCAGGGTTAAAAAATAACATATCTGTTGACCAAGTAGATAAAAAAAAACCTTGCCTTAACAGTAAACTTACAAAAATGATTTCTAATTTGAGTCGTCGGGTCGAATATCGCGGGAAATACCACTTTTTTGCGGCATTCGTCTTTGCGTGATTACGTCACGTCCGTAAACAAAACAAAAGTAGTTAGCAATTAGTAGTTAGTAATTCCTACAGCTTGTAGTCATCAGTAATAGGCAACATTATTAACACAGATGATCGTTCAAGAGGGCAAACAACTGTTAAAACAAAGAAACCTCGTTCAGACAATAGCTTACAGTACAAGCAAAAAGCTCGGACTGCTTTTCAGAGATGACAGTAACTTCAAAGGATTTAAAACCAGAGATGGCCTTTTTCTTGCTCAGCAGGTAAGATATATAACTTTATTTATTTCATAACACTTGTTTTCAATGAGTCAAAACAACTAATTAGGCCTACAGATATTCATTAGAGATATCTCTCTGACATGTATGATCGTGAAACCATATTCATCCGCGCTGAAGAAGTCAACCGAAACTGAATTACCAAAATAATGTTCCTCCGCGAGTAACCTTTCCGTCTTGACCGCTAGAGGGCCAAATGTTCCGTATTTCGAGGGAAACTGACCACACACGTAATATCTTTGCGATATTTATTCTTTATAACTTTTCTGTTTTAAACTTTCCCCAATGTTATCTTTTCTACATTTTCTGCACTGATTGTGAGTCCAGAATAACAAGATGACTAAGCGTCTCGCTCACATGACATGAGGCCAGCGCTAAGGTCTGGCTTTTGTGTCATTCCTTTAACTTCTCCTGATCCAGATTTAAGCTGTTCTCATCCTCTGATCCTAACCTGAGTGTCTGGAAGGTTAATTGCAGTGGGAACTGAGCTGAATGTGTGCTGGTCAGGAGCGTCGCTCACATCCTCTGACCGGTGGAAGAAGTCTTAAGCACTTTCACTAATTGGAGCACCTGCTTAATCCACCTCCAGATCCAGACTCCAGATCAATAAAGGAGTCGGTCCTTCTGTTGGAGTGTGTAGCTGTGACACTGTGCATCACTGATTGACCAAAACTATGGGAACGACCCCTCATGACCTCAGTGTTAGCCTTTCATAAGCAAACTCCACTCACTTTTTACAGAAACTGTAAAAATCTAGTTAAACATACCCTGTGAAAGTTTGGTTTATTACAACAGTGCAAATGTTAAGATTTTTTAGCTTAAGAAATAGTTGTTTTTTTTCCACTCCCTCTCTGTTCAAAGAAAGATGTTCCAACATCACACTAAAGGCAGGCACACTACCATTAAGTACTATTAAATATTATATTAATACTTTGAATTAGCTTTTATTTTTATTTATTTATTTTCAGCTTTCAAGTTGTCATTTTCATTCTTTATTTAAATATACTACTATATTTCAGTAAGTTTCCAAGACAACATTTCAAATTTTCATTTAGTTTTAGTGTTTCATCTAATATTAACATTTTATTTTATTTTGATATTTCAATTTCATATTTCAAATTAGCTTTTATTTTTATTTATTTTCAATTTTCCTTTTAATCAAACTTTTTTTGTGTGTGTGTTATTTGCATTTTCGTTACTTTTTTAAAAATAGAAATATATTACTAATTAAGTTTCATTTATTTTAGTTTTAGTTCAGTTTTAGTTTTATTTCTAGTTAGTAATTTTAGGGCTTCAATTTCAGTTAATTGCTAGTTTATTTATATATTTGTTTTTTTTTATTTCAGCTTCAGTCAGTAAAAAATGTTTTTTTTTAATAGTTTTAATTAATGGTAATGATTCTATATGTTTAGTTCATTCCCTATAAGCATGGCCATAACGTGATTCATCAATGTTCTTCTTGAAGTAGACGTAAGATGTTCAATTTGGGCTGTTTTAATTTGGTGTAAATAATGGCGATTATTTAAGCGTTCCAGACACGGGTAACGTTCACTAGGAAGTCATGTTTCCTTCCAGTTCACCTTCTGGCATTTCTGTGAATGTGAATGTCAAACCAAACCGTTTCTGACAGATATGCCGTGCATGAATTAATCAGCAACAGCTAACTTTATTAGCATTAGTTCAAGATCCAATATCTGAATTCAGGCATGAACAACATCTGAACTTCAGTTACAAGAAAAAAATTTTTTAGCAAATCAAACACTTTGTATAGACAAATGACGAAATGATATAAGTGATTGAGATCATGGAGGGAAAGATGTCTGTAGTCAAGTGGTTGTTTTGAAGCTCATGAGACTGGAAGAGGTTTCAGAGAGGATTCTCTAAAGCCGTAGGCCTCCATTACTCCGTCGTCAGGCAGATTTACAAATGAAACGCACAAATTCAGCAGCGTTGCCATTCTCCCTAGGAGCGCTCCTCCTACATGATCAGACTCCTCAAACCGTTTGCTATAAATGTCATGCTAAACCGTGGATATAGATGAAAAGTAAAGGTTCTTCAGTGGTTCTTTGCTGCATCATAGGTCAGTTTTTTTCTGTATGTTTCTGTAAAAATTGTGTTTTATTATATCAGCGGATTGATTATGTGGGTTCTTTAAGATCTGTATAAATTAAGGTTCTAACTTTTATTTTTAAGAGTGATATGGGTTTACAGATGTGGAAAAACTTTTTGTTTTAGTGATTTAGATTAAAAATTACACTTGTTAAAGGACAAGTATGTTTGAAGTATTTGGTCATTATACTGGGCTTGGTCACAGTTTCATAATTATATTATTTTTTAAAAAACACCTTTTCAATAATCTTTTTCTTGGCTTGCTCTTTTTAAATATATTTAATTTAGTATAGACTTGGTTGCACTTTCTATAGACATTTTAGGTAATATTTAAATTCATAACCATCCTTTTTTTTTTTTTTAAATAGACCCAAATTAAATCATGCATATAAATCTAAATTGTATTCATATCACATTTTCCTTTTTCATGTTTTTGTGTAACAGTTCAAGCTGAATCTAGCCACAATACAGGACAATTACCACATTAAATTAGATGAAAATTTGGAAAATGTTTGTATTTGTTTTTTTTACCCCCCTTGTTAAACTTGGACAAAAATGACCGGCCTACAAAAAATGCTTTTAAATCCAACTTGTTTTCTTTCTGTTAGCACAGGTTTTGTATTTCTTTTTGAAACTTATTGACCATAGGCCTTATTGATCTGAGCACATGCACCTCAAAAATTATCCAAAAATAATGCTCAAACACTGAGATTCATAAGCTCAGGCCTACAACCAAAAAGAAATACAAAACCTGTGCTAATTCAAAGAAAACAAGTTGACAAAGATTTGGTAATAATATAGCATAACGAGAGATTTACAAGCAATTTAGGTTCAGGATTTTAAATGAGTGAGTGAATGAGCGCGTGAATATTAATCATAGGACATGCAAAAAAATGTCATCCACTGCTTTTCTTTAAAAATGTGTAAATTGTGTTTTGAGATCATTTCTGTAACTCTCATTCAAAACACACAGGGCTTCCATATAGACTTGCATTTGGAAAAAAGCAAAGCTTGTTTTAATATAGCAACAGTTGCTATGCTAGGATTGGTCAATACTCTTAGAAGGAGGGGCTTAGCGAAGGGTCAGCAGAGGATCCCATTCTGCAATACTTCACTTACTCATGAGTCCATTTCTCAATGGCAGATTAGCAGTATATATCATGCACTCAGTTGACCGCAGCTCTTACACAAGCCGACGCGTTCGCCTTGAAAAAAACTGTAGGTTTTCCAATCTCTCGTCTGGGGGAGTGAGAAGGGCTTGTGCTGATTTCGAATAATGAGTCACGGGTCTGGAACGCTACTCCCTCTCCATCGAGGTCGTTAGGAGCGCAAGTGATGCATAAAGCAGCCTCCTGAGCACATACTGCAGGTGACATGAGGAGCGGGGACTTCCCGAAAATACATATTAATCACAGATTATTTTCAGTTCCTGACAGGGGCGTTTCTGGCCTTTCATCAGTACTGATACTGTACTTTCTTAAGGTTCGTTTCCAAGTTCGTTTCTCCCCTTGGTGCGGATCTTTTTGGCAGGTGTGAGTACAGCAATCGCACTCGGGTGCGCACCAAACAACTGGTCTCGGTCCGCTTCCAAACAAACTCTGGTACGGTTGAATGAATGAACCAATGAATGGATGACCTTAAGTGCATGTGTGGTTTTGTTTACAGTTTCTGGTCCACGTGCAAAAAGGGCAGTGTGAAACCGAACCGCACCAAACAAAAAAATACACATTGTAATTGGTCCGGACCAAAGCAAGTGAACTACACTGTAAAAAAAAACAAAGGTTGCGCAAACTTAAAAGTTTAAGGCAACCAGCTTCAGCAGATTTTTGAGTTTTCTCAACTTATTTTTTAGGATATTTTTGGGTTTTCTCAACTTTTTGTTGTATAAACTTGAAACAAGAAGTTGCAAAACTCTGAATGCTGAAGCTAGTTGCCTTAAACTTTTAAGTTTGCTCAACTTTCTTTTTTTTTCTTTTTTTTTTACAGTCCTGTAAAAAATCTAAAGTTGAGAGAACTTAAACATTTAAGGCAATCAGCTTCAGCAAATTTTTGAGTATAAAACTTACAAGTTGAGAAAACTCAAAAATCTGCTGAAGCTGGTTGCCTTAAACTTTTAAGTTTGCTCAACTTTTTATTTTTTTACAGTGTAGCGGAATTTCCTGGTGTGAATACACCCTAAATACTTTTTTGGATATAAATGGATGCAGTATAGAGTCGATCACAAGCTGCATGCTCAACAAGCTGCTTCGTCAGGCATTTTTAGTTTTCTGTCTCATAAAATATCCCATTATTATTTCGGTGTGAGAAACGGTGTTGTTTTAGTATTGTTGAGATTCTATTATGTTTTTTATTAATATTTTGAATTAGTTTTTTTCACATTTATAATTTGTTAAATTTTAGTAATTTTGCTGTTTTTGTCTCTTTTTTTTTTAGCAAATTTTGTTTTTTTGTGTATGTCTATTTGTATTCATTTTATTTCAGTTTTTTATTTTAGTACAAGTTAAACTAAATTAAAATGAAAAATGTTGCATTGAAATTAACATTAAATTAACATTTATTTCAAGTAGCAAATGTTTTTAATTTGAGTTGCAGTTTTAGTTTAGCCATGTTCAGTGATGTGAAACACTGTGTTATTAAATGCACTGCCCACCTACTTCATATTCATAATTGATTACTCCTGTAAACGGAAAATAAAAATGTATTCCAAAATTAATCTTTTAGCATCTGATTCTAAACAGCTGGTTGCTTGTTTGCTGAAATATTATCAGAGAAATGATTCTCAGGTCTGTATACGTCAATCCAATTGACATAAATATTTATCATTTATTAATTTTTACTAAGGCACAGTGCTATTTCACAGTAATAATACTTATAGGAAAATAACATGGGTGTTTTCACCTCATCCATGTCTTATAAAACATCCCAGTATGAGAAAACGCTGCAAACGATTCAGTGAACTGTCCGAATGAATCAAACTGAATCACAAACAATTGAAGACCTTTTTGCAAACCCGTTTGACTGATTAGAGTGATTCATTCACAAATTTGGCATCTGATTCTAAACAGCTGGTTGAAAGCTCACGACTTTTGCTGAAATATTGTCAGAGAAAATGATTCTTGGGTTGTTATACATCGGTGATACATAGGATTTATCAGTGATATTTAACAGCAATAAGGGCTCATCAATGCCCCTGCTGTTTGATTCCTTGGTTTCACAGACAAAAAAGGTACGAGAACAGTCTGACTTTACATGCATCTTCTGTGCACAAAAATACCTTCCTTCGTATGACTTCACACATGGCCCTCAAATGCAAACTGTGCTACACTGTATCTCTACAGTATGCAGACAGTCAGTTCAAGGACTTGAGGAGTTGTTGTGATGTGCATGAAGTCAAAGTCATATTTACAGCTAAAGCATTTGTCTCTTATCTTCTCTTTAGATGAGACTGCACAAATATAGCGGTTGTCCTGCGTCAAAGAAACCCATTGAGTTAACTCTGATGCAAGAATTAAACTTCAGTCAGGACAATTAGCTCATTATTCATATTCTCAGCTGTAATTATTATTCTAACGTCATAGATTATCCTGTGCTTGTTTTGTCATGTTACTGTAAACGGGCTAACCCAGTTATAAAGCACCGTGTCAGGAGTACGGAGCTGAAGTAGCCGTTTGTTCGCCGGGTGAGAATGGATTAGTGAAATCCTATTAGAAATACCAGGCCAAGAATTCTGCCGCACTCTCCAAACCGTCTCAAACCACCGTAAACCACAAACAGATTACTAACGCTCAAAATCAGTCAAAGCCAAGAGGCAAAAACCTGTGAGGCGACTGCAGTTTGTGTGTGTCTGTGTAAAGAGAATCCGGAATTGAATGCTGACGTGGATTTGTCTTATTTTAGCTCAGTTATACTCCTGACACCTATATTAAACAGCATGCATATCAGTTACACGGTGACGCGTGAGTCATTCACTGAAATTACTGGAGGAGAAATGAAAAACCAGATCGGAGAAATTGATTGGATCGGTTCTGTCTAGTGCAGATGGAGAAAATGAAAACACTTTCCTAGAGCTCTATTATGTCTGTCTGTGGATAAACAAGTATTGTTTGCCTTCCCAGAATAAAATTCTTTACATTTGAAATGTCCCTATGAGGGGAAAGTCTACAAGTTTATATGATCACATAAAAAATGTAATATTTTTTAAATTATATTTTATACACAATGAAATAACACTTGACTTTCAAACAATTTTCACTCAGAAATTGCTAGTAAATTTCACAAGCAATTACAAAGGAACGGCAAGTAGTAGTAAGACTGAAATAGCATTTTCTTGTCTAATAATCTTTGTTTTTCTTGCAGCTTCAAAAAATATCGTTTCTTTTACAGTGCAATCACCTGAATTACTGCACAAGCTATTTTATTTTAAATTTTATACATAAATGATATAAAAATCCTTTTTATTTCAGTATCAAATTGTATTTATTAAATAGTTGTTCAATCATGTGAAGCATCATCATCAGATTTCCATTTAAGTCCTGAAAGTAGACAAAGAGAACCCAATCAAACATATGAAAGAAAAATATTTTCTTTGTCATTTATTTATTGAGAAAAATGATCCAGTGTTACATATCTGTGCATTGCAAAAGTATGTGAATCTTTGCTTTCAGCATCTGGTGTGACCCCCTTTTGCTGCAGTAACTGAAGGTAAAGTTTCTTGTAAATGCTGATCAGTCCTGCACAATAACATGTAGGAGTTTTATCCCATTCTTTAGTGCAGAACCACTTAAACTCTGTTTTCTCCTATGAACTGCTTGCTTAGGTCCTTCCACAACATTTTAATTGGATTAAGGTCTGGACTTTGACTCAGCCATTCCAAAACATTAACTGTGTTCTTCTTTAACCATTCTTTGGTAGAATGGCTTGTGTGCTTGGGGTTGTTGTCTTGCTGCATGACGCACGTTCTTAAACAGATGTCCTGACGTTTTCCTTTAGAATTTTCTGGTATAATTCAGAATTCATTATTCCATCAATGATAGCAGGCTGTTCTGGCCAAGATGCAGCAAAACAGGCCCAAGCCATGATACTACCACCACCATGTTTCACAGATGGGATAAGATTCTTAAGCTGGAATGCAGTGTGTTCTTTTCTCCGAAAACATAATAGCTCCTCATTTAAACCAGTAAGTTCTATTTTGGTTTCATCCATTCATTAAACCTTTCTCCAATAGTCCTCTGGTTTTTCCACATGATCTTTAGCAAGCAATTTTCTCTTTGGAGAACAGTAGCTTTCTTCTTGCAACTCTGCCATTAGTTGCTTAGAAGCTACCCTGGGAACTTTTGCAGCCTCGCAGACCACTGGTCGACCACTTCTCGGGAAGGTAACAGTGGTCTTGAATTTCCTCCATTTGTACACAATCTGTCTGACTGTGGATCTGTGGAGTCCTAACTCTTTAGAGATGGTTTTGTAAACATTTCTAGCCTGATGAGCAACATCCACTCTTTTTCCGAGGTCCTCGGTAATCTCTTTTGTTCGTGACATGATTTACTTCCACAAACATGATCAGACTTTGCTAGATCCCTGTTCTTTGAATAAAACAGGTCACGTACTGACATTTGATAGTCATTGCACTGACTGATAACAACTCTGCACAGATGGACTCTAATTTCACCTTTAAATTAACTGCTAATCCAAGAGATTCACATACTTTTGCCACTCACAGATATGCAATATTGGATCATTTTCCTGAATAAATAATATTTTTGTCCCATTTGTTTGATTGGGGTCTCTTTGTCTACTTTCGGGACTTGTGCGAAAATCTGATTATGTTTTGGGTCATATTTATGCAGAAATATTGAAAATTCTCAGCACTATATATATATATATATATATATATATATATATATATATATACATATATAGCTTTATATATTATTATATAATTTATATTAGTATTTTATTATAATTTAAGTATTATAGTATTTATATTCTTAATATTTTGACTGTTTTAACAGCATATTCACACAGATTGGATCGCCTGCATAAACATTTAGAGTCTATTGATGTATAGAAAACACTGCAATGTTTTGCTTTTAGAGGCTTAATGCATGTTTGTTCATAATTTATAAAAAAAAATCCCCATTTCTCCCAATTCTTGCCAATTTAAATATGCAATGCATTTCCATTTTCTATTTACAGCGGTTATCAATTATGAAAATGAAGTAGGCGGGCAGTGCATTTAATACCATATTGCTCCACGTGATTGCATTGACCGTCATCTCGTATTTGAAATGAGAAATACAGAGACATTCGGTCCATTAATGGCTTTATCCTTTGGGTGCTATTGAGTCTACATGGACAAGCCACATTTCAGCAAGAGTAGGATGTGTATAATCCACAGTCAGAAGGTTATAACAGCTGTCATATTATGGCTTGGTCATCTCCATGGAAACAAGGCAATGTGCATTGTCTCTCCTCTATCCACCTTTTCCTGAAAACGTTATATGAGGACTCCATATTGGCTATAAGACTGAATAAATAACATGCTATTAAAAAACCTGTTTTTCTAAACAGCTGAGAAGTATGGCTGTAAATACTATGTGGCTGAGAGAAAATCATCTGGCTGTTGATAAATATGATCTGTATGAGTACACACACGTTTGGCCAGCCGTTCCTTACAGAAATGTTTATCTTTGGACGTCCAGGCTCAGTATAATTGATCTGGATGCGAGGATGGATAAACGCAGGTTGACGGCCTTGAGAAACAACTGACTTTGCACCCACAGTTTGACATTTTGCTTTGGCATTGAATGAGTCAGTTTGTCCGTCTCTCACATTGACGTCACTTTTGTTTCACAGGCACAGTTTTCCTGAAAAGCGTTTGGAAACTGAAGCAAGGCAAGTAATCTCTGTACAAACAAACTACTTATTATGTTCATTTTAAATTCATGTTATTCAAACCTGACTGAGACTGAGCTTGCAAGGATCATTTCTAAGAAATTGTCTTTTTGCAACCTGTTAGAATTAGTGTTAACATTTTGCATTGGCACACAGATTTTAATGTTTTATTGCACATCAATCATGTTATGTTCAGGGCCTCGGAGACCTTGTGATAAAATAATATTGAAAAAATTATCAAATATGTTAATAATATTTTATTCACATTTTAATGTGTTAAATATAATAACATTTATCATAAAATAATCTAATTTTTTTTAAAAATGAAACGTTTTACAAATCTTGTGAAAGATCAGTCATGTTAAATTGAAAAGGACTTTATGTTCAGGTTCTCAGAGATCTTGTGATAATATAATTTAAAAATTAATTTAGTACATTAAAATGTAATTTGGTAACAATTGATAAAGTTAATTTAATTCTAAAGATAAATAATAATTTAACGTTTGCATGTTTTTAATATTCCTCTGACATAATGAAAGCCCATTTCACAGATCTGATTAAATATCCATCATGTATGTGCTAGAGACCCCCAAAAAGCTCTGATAAAATAATACTTGTTAATAATAGGTTAATAATTGAAATAATGCATAATAAATAAAATATTTAAAAAATCTCTTATTTTAATTTTTTCCATGTTTCTCTGACGTAATGACAACCCATTTTACAGATACAGAAGATTTGACCTTCTTGTTGTAGACATGCAATACAACAGAAAGCCACTGCAATAAAATGATGAGAATCTTTAATGATCAAGCCTCATATTTTAATAGCATGTGTGTTTGGGGCTATTTAAAGAGCCGTGTATTCTCTCAGACCGCAAAAAAGGGTTAATTGCACAGTTTGTGTTTTTAATGTAAATAATGAGCGAGTGTTTTCATATACAACTTTCACAGACAGACATTATTCAATTATATAAGGCTAGATATCAGTGTCACGTCATGCGTTTTATGAATTCACAATGATCTAATGGTCTGTAAAGAATCATATAATGTTTGTCAGACATATATTAATGCAAGTTACGATAAAGTGTCGCCGTTTTATTAAAACAGCGATGAAACGGTCAGCGCGCGTTTCACGCGTATGATGTGATCATCCAGAGCCCCTGTGCGCGCTCATCACGTGCTTCAGCTCAATGCATCCAGCCGCTTCAAGCAGAAGAAACTATCTCACCTCTCAGGAAAGGCTCGTGAACAACCTACAAGATTGACATCAAAAAGATTAAACTATTCAGACGCGTCGAGCTGAACGCGAAGGAATCGGATGTGAGTGGAAGTGTTGGGGAACACCTCCAGGACCAAGTGCCTTTCCTCGTCTCCGGCAGCCCGTGGGAAGTTTCTTTCCATGTAAAAACCATCTGACACATATGATCTGCTCCGTACGCGCTCGTTCTGGACCACCGGGGACACTTACATATCCATAGATTGTGTAACAACCACGAGAAGACGAGACCGGATCGCGCATTCGTATATGAACTGTGAGATTTGGTGAGTAAATCGCAGTTCTGTTTCTATATAACCAACACAGACACACAAGACATTTGACCTAATTCATCTCTTGCTTACAAATTATGGATATGCATTGCGCACTAGACATGACATGGTTTAAAATGGGTCTGGCGGTGCGCAAAGCTGCGTGCGTTTGTGTTCGAAGAGGAGAAAGCCAACATCTGCTCGTTAAAAGTAGGTCTGCATGTGGACTGCCGTGTGTTTGTGCTGTTTACTAGATTACTTTGAACGATTGAGAGTTATTGTGCATCATATCAATTACATTAACAACCATTTTATTGCGTGCTTTAATTATGCGTGCTCATCTGGGTTCAGGAGACTAATGCGTGTTTTTTTATTGCTAACATTCAGTCTGTGCAATGGATTTTATACATTCAACAGTCTGAGATGTTTTTCTTTTCTTCTTCTTCTGGTCACTCGTGGGTTCGGCGTGGATTCATATCAGCTGCTGGTTAATTAGACGCACTTGCTCACTGGTTGTCATGACCACTCATCCACATCAATTCACCAGACTACAGACTGTTTACCTTCTTCATGCGTCTGCTGTATATGTGAGCTCCTGGTTTCGAGATCAATGCGATGCCTTAATTCTGGAAAGTTGTGCAGTGTGCTGCAGTGGTTAAAGATCTGGATGGTACACTATTAAAAATATGGCTTTGAAACAGTTTGCACTTAGAAATTGCTGTTAATTTTTTTTTTTACAAGTAATTACCAAAAAAGGTAATGCATTGAATTTTTGACATTTTGAAGTAGAAAGATTGAAACACGCTGGAAAAATTACTTTTTAAAGATTATTGGAGTATGTTTTAGAAGAAAATCTTATTTTAGTTTTTCTGCTTCGAAATTTAATGTTTGATTCAATGTTACTTGCGGTTCCTTTGTGATTGTTTGTAAAAATGCAGCTGTTTCAGAGTGAAAATTGTTTCTATACAAAATAATTTCTTGTAAAATGTACTCCAGTGACCTTAAGTTTTATTTACAACTTTAAAAAAAAATCAAATAAATATATATAATTTACATTTTACAGTATAACTGAAAGGGCTTGGGTTCAAAACCAATTTGTTTACAGATTAGTTTTTATGATTAAATGTAGAAGTTCCCCCTTTTTATATAACTTAAATTGAAATTATCTAAGGCTAAACAGATCATAAGATGTTATTCTACATGCTTCTCACTTACGAATATGAATGAACTGTTTTGTGATGATGTTGTTGAGTGCATTTCTTTAGAAACACACTAAACAGTGCCATTTGGACAAGATATTACAGACCTAATTATGTAGAAAAGAGCCAATAATGTTTAAAATCAGTCAAGCCAGTTATTTGTCTGTGTGTACAATGAGCTGATTCATGAAGCATTGTGTCCTTGTGTAAGACACATAACCTCAGGTTACTCTACAGGGACTGTCCCCGTCATAATAAGTGTTGTGACTTGCAAAAAAGCATCAGCTAAATGACTAATGTAAACATCTTGGCTTGTGAATAAAACTGCAATATTTTTAAGTTGCATGCTTTATGTGTCCAATGATTTATGAATTCAAAGCTCCCTCTGAAATTTATAGTTCAGTTGATGTTTCATTTACTGCACTGGCTGCGCTCAAGGACTCATCAAGTTCAATCAGAATATACAATCAGAGCTTGAATAGCTAAATTGCCAGCCCATAAGGTTCAAGAGACCTTGGAGACTCTTATCGAAGTTGCTTATATGAGGTTCTTGCATATGTGAGTTATAAAGGACCCGAAGTTGTGATTTTTTTTTTTTTTTTTTTTTTAACCAAATAACACAAGTTGCAACGTTAAGTTATGGTTGTAGTTGATAGTTCTGTCATAGCTTTGTCAAAACATTCATTCACTTGCTTTGTAACCAATAAATCTTACAGAGTTTATGACAGCAGGCTTATTATAGGTAAATAAAACTAAACTATAAAGAACTTGAAATAAAAAATTTAAAAAATATATATATTTTCTCAATTTCTCGTTTTCATTAGTTTACTTGATACTAAAATGCTACTAAAATAACTGAAAATTAATAAAAATGTGTACATATATACATTTATTTAATAAATATATATTTTAATAATTATACTATTATATTATATTTTATTTAAAAAAATGATTTTAATAAAAACCTATATTTCTATATTTTACTAAAAACCTCAAACAAAAAACCCCCTCAAAATTCCTAACATTTTACCAAAAATAAAATTAAAAATCATAAAATGATAAATTAATTTAAAATATTAAAATATATATAATTTTAGTATTTCAGTGATATTACAATAAAGTTACATGAGCGATATATTAATCCTCCCAACAAGAGTTAGTGCTGTTAGGGAACAAGTTTGTTAATTTTGAATTCTACACCTAACAAAGAAGTATTTGCAGAAACTAACCCTGAGTTTAAATCCTAAAGAAACTATGGTGCATGTGTTGCACAAGTTCATTGGTTTCGTTTGGCATTGCTCTTTAATCTCAAAGTGGTCGTTGAGATTAAAATTCCCGAAGCGACATATAAGGTACATAAGCACTGAGTGAGTGCCTGTGCTATTAGATTAGATGAGCATAGGGCATGCCTTTGTTTACATGCTTGCAAAGAAATGTTTGCACAGTACTTCACTAGACTTCATTGTATCAATTATTCTAAATGCAACAGCACTGTAATATTTTCCCAAGATTTCGTCAATTCAAACATGCATTTTGCTTTGAAGCTCACACCAGGATGTTATAGGAGAAAATGCTCTCCGCCGAGAAAGTTGCACTTTTCTCCTGGGAGCTGATCTTTCTGCTGCTATTCTTAGAGTTGTCACTTCAATCAGTCTATAAGAAGTGAACGAGAATTGCATTGCAAGAATACAATTCAGAACTTTTGTTTCACACCATGTGCCAAATTCCTCCAATTCTATTGTAACAAGAACAATATATTCTTGCTAAAAGCAGTTTATGGCAGGAGAAATGGATCACACACATGCAAACTGTTTCTCTTACAGGGGTGCATGCATAAATGCCAAGAAACTGCATTAGAGAGAGATCACCCAAAGAAAACGAGAGCTTTTTGTGGAAAATGGACCCGCTGAATAAGGAGAGAAGGTCACCGGAGAACGGCCCCAGCTCGGCTCGGCCCTGCTGCTCAAGCCTCAAGGTAAATCTGTTGACTTGAACACCTAAAGGAGCTTTATTCTCAATGGTCACGTTGTTTTGATTGCTGAAGCAGAAGCACTGGTATGTCTGTGAGCGCGCAGGTCCGTTGCTTTCCACGTAACAGGCTTTGAGGGCCTCTGGCGCTGTGACGTCATTGAGTCCAAACAAGATTTAGCTTCAGTTTGTGGTGGAATCTTCTTCTGAAGAGCTGAGCACTGAGAACAGAGGGGGTTTTGAGCCAGCACTCCTGATGAGATGATTATGGCTAACGATGTAAATAATGAGAGAGTCATGCTCCGCAGTTCCTTTGTCATGAACACATGAGCGCGGCCACAGAAGATCCTTTCAGCTCTCTGTATAAGACACACAGTCATGAGCGCCAGTAGATGTATTGTAAGGTTATAATGTAAAGGTTTACTCAAGCTCAATTTTAAAACATACAGTACTAATCACACACAAGCAGATTTTTCACAATTGTGGCAAACAAGTGAATAGGTCATGGAGGTATTTAGTGATCATATATATCACTTACTAAGCATTACCGGCACTTTGAGAGTCAAAAACATGTACAGGCAACACAAGATTAATCCCTGAAGCGAAAGTCTTATGAAGCGAAACGATCGGTCTGTACAAGAAACTGATCATTATTTACAACATTATTACCTGGAATCCAGATGGTTCGGGGTGATGTCCGGTTCATGAATGAATGATTCTTTTGATTCGGTTGAACCAGTTCACCAAATCTGACTGAATCGTCTGAAACAGTTTGTGGCTCGAGCAGCAAGGATCTACAAGTTACTCAAACTAAACTCACTTTCAAACGTCTGACAGTCACTCTGACTGGAAATGAGCCAATATTTGAACCAGTTCTTTGAAATGAACTGTCCGATAGAACCAGTTCACAGAAAAGAATCAGATTTCCTTGTTTGCCTGCGGCTCTGGATTACAGGTAATAATGTTGTAAATAATGTTCAGTTTCTTGCACAGACCGATCCATGTTTCATGTAGACTTACCTCTCCTTCTTTGTAGTCAACATGAATTCAAAATTGACCTTTTTTACTTTATTAATTTACATTTTTGGTCTTATTTTGAATAATTGTTTATGTTTTTAAAAGGTACACATTTGTACCTTATTTAGTGCATATTAGTACCTTAAGTTATTAATTGAATCAATTATTGGCTAAAGTGCACATATTAGTACCTTTTGAAAAATACCAGATTTTCCAGATTTTCTACTATTTTTATGTAGAAACACACACACACACATATATATATATATATATATATATATCAAATTATAAAACATACAGTATATATTTTGAAAATATTTAGATATATAGACATGTAAATACATTCATATAATTTATATTATAAATAAATATATTTGATATATAAACAACATATTCTTCTGAAATATATACATGCATGTGTGTGTATTTATATATACATAATAAATATACACAGCACACATCAATATATTATGCAAACAAAAACTTTTATTTTGGATGCGATTAATCGTTTGACAGCCCTAATATTATATATATATATATATATATATATATATATATATATATATATATATATATGCGCATGCAGTTTTTCCCTATAGACTTACCTCTTTCTTGTAGTCAACGTGATTTCAAAATCAGCCTTGTTTACTTTAATAATACACATTAATTATTGTGAATAATTTATGCACACTATTCCACTGGAAGTAAAAATTGGACTTTGTTATATATCATTAAAATATAATAATTTTCTCTGCCTCAGAAACACTTTGTTTTTCTATTTCTGAATCAAAAGATGTCTTTAAGTGGTTTAGAAACACTTTATGTAGTTGAGCCTTTAATTTAAAACACCACTAAACCATAATTTGCTGTTTGCTAATGCTAGCTGATAGCAGGTGGAAGTACACTGTTGTTTTCATTGCATACACTCATGCACGACCGCAGTTTTAGTGGGGTTTTTATTTTGAGTGCAGTGATTGCTTGACTTTTTCCCGTCATGATGACATGTTTGTTATACAGATAATTGCATATGCAAACACTATTCTGCAACCTTTTGCATCAAACTACAGCAAAGAGATATGATGAGCGATGGCAGAAGTCCAAGAGCGCATTCTGAAAGTTGCTCTCTAGGCATCGAGGGGTTAAATGCCTTTTTAAAGAGCATAACAGCAATAGCAGAAGATGTTATCAGCTGACTTGTTATCGAACCTCCGACCCTCTGGGGTTTAACGTGTGAATGACTAGCGAATGTTTCTGCGTTCAGAAAGAGCTCTTGAGTTCTCAGATGAGCGACACTGGGAAAAAATTAATCATTGAATTTACTACATTTTTTAAGGTAAGTGGTTGCAATCCGTTTATTTTAGCTACATTTAAATAAATTTTTTTGAAAGTTAGTCAACTAAATTTGTTTATTTAAATGTAGCTAAAATAAATTGATTGCAACCACTTGCCTTAAAAAAAAAAAAAGTAGTAAATTCGGTGAATCATTTTTTTCAGCGAAAGGCTCAGTACTTAATCAGTGACATAAATTTTTCTACACATTAAGATCGGGCACATGTAGATGAGATCCGAATTTAGGGCTTGTTTTTGCTTGGGATTAAATTTGCATGAGACAACAGTGTTAAAGCTGACTAGAATCAGATTATTTCGCACAGCTAACGAGAGGAGCGAGCACAATGAAAAGGCCATTTCTAAGAAAAAAGACCACGCAGAGGTGCGGTAAATTACATCTTAGATATGTCCTGATAATAATCCTCCAATAAACCTTCATGGAGGCCTGTTCTGATTTCCAAATTCTTTGCTTTAGCCCGAGGTCTGATCTTAGAAATGATCTGCATGCTTCAGGAGCACAGGCTAATCTGATGAATGAAGGTATTGTAATTGCACTCATAGAGACTCTTATGGTAAAGCCGATTAGTGTTTCCAGTGGTGTTATAGCTCTACAAGTTTTTCTCCCAATAACACAAAAATAAGACATTTTGTCACGTCCAGCGAGAAAAAAAAAAAAAAAAATTGGACCACATTCAAAGATCTTGGGATCAGTTCATTTAGTTACAGTTCATTTATGATCCTTACCAACACCACATATTTATGAATTATGGTATTGCTTGGTCTAAAGAAAGGGTTTAAGAAGTTTGATCTGATCTCCGGAAGTCGCTACAGCCATGAAAAAAAAAAAAGACATTCAATTGTCACTGATATCCAGACATGGAAAATTAATTAAAACTGTTAAAAATAAACATGTCATTGCCTTTTTCCATCTAAAATATTTCAATGGCTTGAAATTGCTGTATGTTAAATGTTTGTGTAGAATAAAATTTTAGTGCAGCTGATACACTATTTTTGTTTTTTATTTTGTATTATATTTTTGTTAAAGTTTTAGTATTTGTGCTGTTTTTGTAATTTTCTTTTTTTTTTTAATGTCTATTGTGTTGTTTCTTTAGTTTTAGTTATTTTCGTACTTAAGTTTAAACTAAACGAAAATGAGAAATGCTTCCTTGCTAGCTTGCTCAAATTTACTTATTTGTTTGTTTGCTTGTGTGTTTATTTCAGTTGTTTTTTAGTTTTATTTAGTATAATAATTTTTTATTTTTATATTTTTTGTTTTCATTTAATTTATTTTCTTTTGAGTAATTTTTTAAAAAGTGTTTAGACATTAAGTTTTGGTTTAATTTAGTTAGTTTAGCTGTTAGTGCTTGAATTTAAACAAAAAAAAAAAAAGAAATGTTGACGAGTTTGTTTTTCAAATACATGTATTTTTATTTCAGTTAATATTTACGATATGGTTTTAGTTAAAGATATTAACCCTAATTTTTTATTTTTATATATATTTTTTGTTTTCATTTTAATTTTTGTTAAAGTTTTAGCAATTTGATTGTAATTTTTAATTATTATTATTATTAATATGTCAACATAGTTTATTGTTAATTTCTGGTTTTTAGTTATTTTTTATAATTGTTTAAACCTAATGAATAAGAAATGTTGCCTTGGCAACTAGCTGAAATAAAAAAAAAAATTGTTTTATCAGTTCATTATTTATTTTATTTTATATCAGTTGATGTTTATTTTATTGAAAATGTATGGTTTTGGTTTTAGTTAGTAATAATAACCACGATATATATAAAACATTTAAATGGCGATATGACACACAAATGAATGTGAAAATGAATATCCAGTAATGACATTAGACTGGAAAGATCATATAAAGGTGTTCAGTTCTGTGCTGTTCCAGCTCCAGACGTCAGTGCATGACGGCCGCTCGGGCGCATGCTTGGGAAATCCATAAGCGCGTGAAGGGTCCCATGTGCTCCTGAGTGAGGAAATCTCTGGACTGTTGTAAAAACTGAAAATTAGCCCAGAGGCCGAGGCGAGCACGTGTTGCTGTTGGCTGGCGGTCAGATTACTGCGCCCACGTGTAATGTGATCTAAGTTGCGTTCCGAGGAGATGAGGGACGTGCCACTGCATTGACAGTAAATTTATGACGATTTGAAGTCAGTGACAGATGCTCGTGCGCGTGCACGGATCCTCCGGCGTTTGAAACTTTTGGTTGAGGGGTCTGCTCTCATATTCGCCATCTACATACTCGTCAAAAGTTTGGAAACATGATTTTTAAATGTTTTTAATGAAGTCTCTTCTGCTCATCAAGACTACATTTATTTGATCACAAATCCAGTAAGATTGTGAAATATTACAATTTAAAATAACTTTTTTCTATTTGAATATATGTTCAAATGTAATTTATTGCTATGATCAAAGCTGAAAATTACTCCAGTCTTCAGTGTCACATGATTCTTCAGAAATCATTCTAATATGCTGATTTACCGCTCAAGAAACATTTCTGATTATTATCAATGTTGAAAATAGTTGTGCTCCATCTTTTGCAGAACCTTTTTTTTAGGATTCTTTGATGAATAGAAAGTTCAAAAGAACAGAATTTATTTGAAATAGAATATTTCTAACATTTATTAACATTTTTACTGTTACTTTTGATCAATTTGATACATATTTGCTGAATAAAAGCATTAATTTCTATTAAAACACACAAATCCAAAACATTTGAATGGTAGTATATCATGGTTTCTGCATAAATATAAAGCGCTATGTAAATGCATCATTCGTTTAAATATGAAGCGGCACAATTGTTTTCAACATTTTTTAGAATAGAATAGAATAGAATAGAAAGTGTTTCTCGAGCACTAAATCAGCGTATTAGAATGATTTCTGAAGGATCATGAGACACTGAAGACTGCAGTAATGATGCTGAAAATTCAGCTTTGCAGCACAAGGAATAAAATTACATTTTACAGTATATTCACATAGAAAACAGTTATTTTAAATTGTAATAATATTTCATAATATTTCTGTTTTTACTGTATATGAGCAGAGGAGATTTCAAAAACATTTCAGAGCAAAACATTTCAAAACTATAATGTTTCCAAACTTCTGTCAAGTATTCTGTGCTGCTCGTTTGCCGTCCGTCAGCGGACAGGTGATTGTCACCGTTCACCTTTCAGCTGTGTTTCTATTCTGAGCGTCCCGTCAGGGGAGAACATGCGTGGCGTGCCTGAAACGTCTAGTGTGCTTTACACACTCCCTCTCTTTGTTTTATCTTCCTTTAAGACATTAGTTCTTTAGATACTGCTTTCTTCACTCAGCGTTAGAAACCTCCCAAATCCCAGCATGCTCTGCGCTATCCCCTAAAGTAAGCATAAATCTTTCAGAAATGTGAGAGTGCTCGAGTCCCAGTCGAAGAACACAATCCATTATGACGCAGGGTTGCGTGACCCAGAACAAAGTTGCGATAACTTAAGTGAAGGACGCAGACTGTAAACACTTCAGCGTTTGTGAGAAGAACAGCCTCGGCTAATTGATTGATCGATTTTAGAAGTTAGAAAAGACATCTTTAGATTTGTCAAATGATTACTTTGGACTGAAATGAATCAAACATGTCAGTTCACTGAAGCTGTGATTGTCTGGGTTGATTTTTTTTTTTTTTTTTTTGCTTTGAGTATCTACAGGTGATGGAGAAAGTTTGGGGTTGGTAAGATTTGGTAATATTTTTGAAGTCTATTTATACACAGGCTGCATTTATATGATCAAAAATACAGTAAAAATTGTGAAAATCTTTTACAATTTAAAATAACTTTTTCCTGTGTGAATATTTTTTTTTAATGTAATTTATTCCTGAGATGTAAAGCTGAATTTTCAGCATCATTACTCCAGTCTTCAGTGTCACATGATCCTTTAGAAATCATTCTAATATGCTGATTTGCTATATTATATTATATTATATTATATTATATTATATTATTATCAGTGTTGAAAACAGTTGTACCACTTCATATTTCTGCAGAAACCCTTTGGGATGTGTGTGTTTTTATAGAAAGTAATGGTTTTGTTCAGAAATATGCATTAAAATGTTCAAAAGTGACAGTGTGTATGTATGTATAAGTATAGCATCCCTGAACCTTTTTAAGTTATCATTAGAATATTCAATATATAAAATAATCATTAGAAATATTGTATATTTTAAATGATATACAATAAATATAAATAATTGTATATTTATAATTTTGCTATTATACATAATCTTTGTATATTATTTATAATTTTATTGTAATTATATAAATTTATATTTTTTATTCATATAAATATATATATAATTTAATCTACTATAAAAAGTATTTATTGATATTATAGTGAACATTTTAAAAATTCAGGGATGCAAAAAATGTAACGGTAATAAAAAAAAGGACTTTTATGCGGTCATAAAAAGATTGTTTTAATCAAACATTTTACGCCGATGAGCTACAAAAAGTGATTCGGCTCTTTTTCCCTCCGTCTTTGTACATGGAAAATTCAAGTGTGGGTTGAGAGACGACTGTATAGCTAACGATTTGATCATCAAAGGCTTCTCGTCTCGTCTCTTCTCCTCTGGCCTTGTCTTTTTTCCCCCTCTTCTCTTTTTGCTTCTTCACCCTTCTCTTCTCCACCTTTCCGTTGATTATTAATTTGGATGCAGGGATTGTGCATATGTGCGGGAAACCCCACAAGAGTGAAGATGCACCGCTGTGCCGAGGTGAAACCTTGGTGAATGCTGATGATTTTGGCCCAGAAACCCCAGCAACAGACGATAAAAGTGTCTGCGTTTCATCATCAAAAGCAGCGACTCATTTTTGCCGTTGTTTTGCTCATATGGAGGCTTAAGTCAATGTGGTTGAATGCAGTAGCATCGCTCAAGAGCGTGACATAAGCTCCCCTAATCCGCTTTTTGTCCTCACTACCCATAATGCAGTGCAGTTTGAGAAATGCATCCCCCCCTCCATCTCTCCTCCGGTTCTCTTATCCCCTACGAATTTAAATGCATATTAATGAAGAGTTGCTTCCGTGTCCAAAAATAGGTTAATGAGGGAGAGTGCGAGTTGTGCATGCACTGCTGAATAAAACCTCTCTCTTTCTGTGTCTCGTTACAGATGTTCCTCGTGGCCTTGTCCTTTGCCTACTTCGCCAAGGCATTATCCGGGAGCTATATGAAAAGCACAATAACTCAGCTGGAAAGACGCTTCGACATCCCCAGTTACTTAATAGGTGTCATTGATGGCAGCTTTGAGATAGGTAAGAACCGGATCTTCATGCGTCAGCAGACCTTTCGCTGCGTTTCGATCCCGTCACCTCCACCACGCAGTTGCCAAGGCTCTCGTCTACCCGCAAAAAATACTGAGTCGCGCCATGTGTGCTGCAATTTACGCCTGTCATCGTCTGCAGTGCCGTCGTCCCACAGATCGGACAGTTACGCAACTGCAAACCCGTTAAACGAGTCACAACTGCAGCGTAAAGCGCTCGTCTTCACAAATGCAAATTGCATTTTTAAGTTGACACATGCGTAAATCATTACGTTGCAATGAAAGGCTTTACTTTGATATATAGCATGGTCCCAAAGAAAATAGGGTACTTGTTTGCATCACAGTCGTAATCTTTGATTCTTTGATACATAGAAAGTTCAAAAGAACAGCATTTATTTGAAATAGATATTTATAAATTATTAATGTCTTTTTGGTCCGTTTAATGCATCCTTGCTGAATAAAGTACAAATATTTATAGAATAAATATAATATTTACTAAATAAATATTAAATATATTAATCTATTTAATGCATTTTTGCGGAATAAAGTTTTAATTATTTAAAAAATAAATATAATATTTGCAATACAAATACAATATAAATATTAATCTATTCAATGCATTCTTGGCAAATAAAATTACAAAGATGAATATAATTAATGTAAATATAATATTTACAAAAATATAATGCATTACTATTAATGCATTTTTGTTGAATAAAAGTAGAAATATTTAGGAAATATATTATTTACAAAATATAAATATTAATCAGTTCAATGCATTTTGCTGAATAAAATATTAATATAATAAATGTAAATATAATATTTACAAAAATTTTAAATATAAATATTGATCTATTTGTTGCATTCTTGCTGAACAAAATTACAAATATTTATAAAATATTTATAAAATAAATAAATTATAAATAGTAATCTATTCAATGCATTCTTGCTGAATAAAATAACAAATATTTAGAAAATAAATCTAAAATTTACAAAATAAATTCACAAGTGAATAAATTCATTCTTGGTGAATAAAATTACACATATTTTTATAAATATAATATTTACAAAATAAAATTTTGATATTAGTGTTATTTAATATTACATAATTTTTATTACATATTACTATTGACATATTATATTATTATTAATTATTATAAAGATTATCCCAAAATCTTAATCACTTAATGTTTTGACCTTTTCAGGTATGCAGGGATGCCAGGATTAAGATTAAAAAAAAAAAAAATTATGTTGTCAAGGGATGCCTTAAAGCAGCCATAAAAAGATTGTTTTAATCAAAGTTTTATTCCAACAAGCTTCAAAAGTGACTCAGCTCTTTATTCATCTTTGTGCATGTAAAATCATAATCTAGAGTAGTGAAAGCTGCTGCAGCCGCCGCTCACGTGGCCCTAGCAACCAGTGTTTCCATAGGACCGGGAAACGGCGTGAAGCCTGGCAGAGATCATGTGTCAGAGTTAGCATCACTGTCTCGCTGCCTTGCGTCCCCGATATCAACAAGTGCTCAGAAACAGGCCGAACAAAGGCTGCTGTGTGTCAGTGTGTGTGGGTTTTGTAAATGTTTGAGTGAGTTGTTTCTTTTTGGTTAGACTGACCTCCTCACAAACTGAGCCATGGTCTAAATGTTTGAGGATTCCTGTTCCCATTAAAGCTGTGAAACGTCCTGAACGCCACGCTGGGTACAGAACTGTGCTATAATCGTCCTCACAAAGACCTCCGTTCATGGAACCGTGAAACTCAGAATCCAAATAAATCTGCCAATAAATGTTCCTCAGAGACAAAGAGGTCAATCATGTAGAAATCAGCTGGGAAGGGTTATGTTCGGAGAGTTTGTGGAGCGGATACGTGCGTTCACGGGTCATCGTAATGGGGTTTCATTGCCTGATAATATGCGCTCCAGTACCAAATAATACGCACTCAGAATTGCTTTTATTTCACACTTGCTCACTTATTAAAGGAAAATTTGCTGAGAATTCACTTGTAGACGAGTTTGTTTCTTCATCAGATTTGGAGAAGTGTAGCATTCCATCACTAGCTCAGCAATGGATGCTCTGCAGTGAATGGGTGCCGTCAGAATCAGAGCCCAAACAGCTGATAAAAACATCACAATAATCCACACCACTCCAGTCCACCAGTTAACATCTTGTGAAGACAAAACCTGCATGTTTGGAAGAAACAAATCCACCATTAAGACGTTTTTATCTTCACACCACAAGTCACTTCTGGCCAAGTCCATAATCCTTATAACTCTTCCTCCAGTATAAAAAGTCCATCTCCTGTTGTCTCTCACATCAAAATCCCGCCACATATTTGTTTAGAGTTGTTTTGGCTTGTAAACAGAGCTTGATCTGTGCAGATTTCTCTCCTGATACAGACAAGATCACTTTTTCACTGGAGAAAGCAATGTTATGCAGGAAGCACTTTAAAAATGTGTAATGATGGATTTGTTTCTTACAAACACGCAGCTTTTGGTTTCATGAGACGTTAACTGATGGGCTGGAGTGGTGTGGATTACTTGTGGATTATTGTGATGTTTTTATCAGCTGTTTGGACTCTCATTCTGACGGCACCCATTCACTGCAGAGCATCCATTGGTGAACAAGTGATGGAATGCGACATTCCTCCAAATCTGTTCTGATTAAAGAAACAAAAACATCTACATCTTGGGTGACCTGAGGGTGACTGAATTTTCAGCAAATTTAAATTTTTGGGTGAACTTTTCCTTTAATATCCCCTAACATTTTTGGAAACCGATAATGTGGTGTGATCACGTCTTCTGTTAAGAGATGATCTCAAAATGACCAAATAATCAATATATCAGTCATAGATTAAAGCTAAAAATGACCTTAAAAGCCTTTGTACAATAACTATATAGTGACCTTGTAATCAGACTCATATGCTTGCATCAAAGTGATGAACATTTTGTCATCATTCACACATCATCATGTTGTTCCAAACCTGTGAGTTTCTTTCTTCTCTTAAACACAAAAGAAGATATTTTGAAGAATGTTGGTAACCAAAGAGCTGACGGTAGCCATTGACTTCCATAGTATTTTTTTTCTATACTATAGAAGTCAATGGCTACCGTCAACTCTTTGGTTGCCAACATTCTTCAAAATATCTTCTTTTGTGTTTCATGAAACTCATACAGGTTTGGAACAACTGACGATGGCAGAATTTTCATTTTTGGGTGAACTGTCACTTTAAGGATGGTTGCTTACTTAAGCTCATGCTTTTTTATTTGGATTTTCTGAGAAATAATTTAATTCACGAAGCATGTTCAGCTCAGTTGCAATTTCCACTTCATTAAATGTTTGTCTGAACCGTTTTTCCCGTTTTCTCTGCTTCTAGGTAACTTGTTAGTGATCGCCTTCGTGAGTTACTTTGGTGCCAAACTTCACCGTCCGAAGATCATCGCCATCGGCTGCCTGTTGATGTCACTTGGGACTTTTCTAATTGCCTTGCCGCATTTTATAATCGGACGGTAAGCCAAAGTTTCATCCGTAAGTGAAAATGTGCGTGATGTCAGCAGGGTGAGCTGTTTTAAAGGGTCACATGGATCCAGTATAATCTCGTTAAAGCCCACGAATGCCATCGAGTCGTGTTTAGTGTGTGTGTCTGTGCCGTTTCTGTTTCTTGGCATCGTAAAGCTGCTGCATCAAGCAAACATTTTTAGTTGATATACAGAACGAACAGAATTTTGCATGACCTCGGTCTGCTCATTCAAATTTGACTTCATCCTTGTAAATCGACATGCAGTCTCAACCTTGAAAGTGTGCCAGGTTTTCAGTTTTACATGCTGCTCTTTGAAGGCACCGCAGCTCGGATGTATTTAAAGAGACTCGAGTGCAATTTCCGTGATGGATTGACATGCTGTATTTTCTATGTTAATGTTTCGTATGTAGGCCATGTTTTTGAAGTACATTATTTATAGAAATGATGCATTCTATATTGCATCCTGTTTTTACGGCAGCAGCATGTTCACAATGTGAACTGCTCAGTCTGAGCGTGTCATTTATTTTCAGTGCACCTGTGGATTTGCTTCACAGTGTCTGATGTAGGTTGTAATATACAGCTGATCCATCTTAGACAAATTAGTTTGACTGGATTATTTTTTCTTGTCATATTTTTGTCAACAGTATTACTTTAATTATTATTAGATTTTGTATTTTTATTATAACGCTTTTTATTATTTAATTATCATTATGAGGCATCTTTTCCTTCATTATTGTTGACAAAATAAAATTATATATATTTTATCTCTTTTTTATTATTTAATTATCATTATGGTTCATCTTTTCTGTCCTCATTATTGTTGAAACAAAAAAAAAAAATTGTTATTTGTATTATTAACTATTTTTAATGATCATTATCATGCATCTTTTGCATTTTTTTTATTGATGAGAATATATATATATATATATATATATATATATATATATATATATATTAAAAACTTATTTAATTATTAATTTGATGAATCTTTCCTTTATTATTGTTAAATATTAACACTTTTTTATTAAATTTTATATTTTTATTTAATATAATCATTTAAAATATATATATATATATATATATATATATATATATATAAATATATAAACTTTTTATTATTTAATTATTATTATTATGATGACTCTTTCCCATCTTTATTATTGTTGACAAAATATATATTTTTTATTATTAACACTTTTTATATTTTTATTATTTATTATTTAATATAATCATTATGATGCATGTTTTCTTTTTAATTGTATATAAATAATATATATATATATATATATATATATATATATATATAATATTTTTATTTAATTATCATTAATTACAATATTTTTCTGTCCTTATTATTGTTGACAATATAAAAAAGAAATAATATTTGTATTATCAGCTATTTTGTACGACGGCGTTTTAGTGCCACGTTAAAAAATAAAAAAATCTAAAATTACGAGATTAAAGTCGTAATATTTCGAGAATAAAGTCGAAATATTATGAGAATAAAGTCGAAATATTACGAGATTAAAGTCGAAATGTTACGAGATTAAAGTCGAAATGTTTCGAGAATAAAGATTATAGTTATAATATTTTGAGATAGGCTATTCTAGCCTTTTGCGTGTGTAAATGGCCCGGATTGGGAGCACCGGGATATTCCAAAGCCTCAGCTTTCAAAATATGTCAGTTTTATAGCGAAATACAGACAATATGTAGGCTATATTGCAATAATGTGTTTGTCAAGCGGCATGTGAGTCAGTCAGTTTTCCGATTACAATAACGAACTACAAGACATTATTTTCATTATAAATTAGGCTAAACTGTTTTTATTTTCATGCATTATGATGTTCCTTCACTTTTATATCTTGCTATAAACATGAAATAAAGAGCAAAAACACATTTATAATTTGTATTTCGTTATAAAACTGACAAAACTGAGCTGTGTGTAAAAGCAACAAAGCACAAAATTGTTGCGATTACTGGCTGGCTGGCGCGCTACAAATAATGAATGGAAGACATTAAATATTATGTCCTCATTTACAGTTTTATACCATGACTAAAACAGTTTGTGAATGGTCACTTAACGTTTACAGTAGAAAAGACAACAATATAACTTATGTTAACAAATTTGAGTCCACTTCAACCTTTAGAATGTTTTATTGCTGTTTAATTAAACAGGTTATGTGAGGAATGAAAGTTTGGACGCCACAGATGTTTTTGCGGAGTAGGTGGTGGAATTTTCACAATAATTTAATGAATTGATTCACATAAATACAGCGATCTGTCACGCCACATTAAAGAGCTTGAAAATCACATTATTGTAAGACACATAATTTGTGTTTCGCTATAAAACTGATTTTGAAAGCTGAGACTTTGTTTTATATTAAAAGCACAGCTTAAGATATTGCTATTGGGTGGCTGGCGCACTAAATAACGAAAGCATACTGTCCCCGCGAGTATGATACATGGTATGATTTCTACAAATAATCCCACATATATTTGTAGTGTATTAAAAATGGGTTAAATAAGAGAACTACAGCGCCCCCCAAAGGAATGTCGATTGAGTGTGAGCTGATGTTAAAATAAACAGTTGTTCCTGTTCAGTCTGTTAATAAATATCATATTCTTGATATTAAGCTGTTTCCGCGAGTCCTTAAAATTGACTCTTCCGCATCCCAGTAAGATGAAGCGACCGCTCAGACGCAACAATATTCAAATCAATTTCGGTGGCCTGGCCACTTCTCCCGGTGCTCTAATGCGGGCTATTTGCATGCGTAATATAGTCTATACTCTCAAAATATTATAACTTTAATTTCTACAATTTAAATTCTTGAAACATTTCGACTTTATTCTCGTAATATTTCGACTTTATTCTCGTAGTATTTCGACTTTATTCTCGAAACATTTCGACTTTAATCTCGTAACATTTCGACTTTATTCTCAAAACATTTCGACTTTAATCTCGTAACATTTCGACTTTATTCTCGTAATTTCGACTTTATTCTCGAAATATTACGACTTTAATCTCGTAACTTTAGATTTTTTTTTTTTTTTTTACGTGGCACTAAAACGCCGTCGTAATTTTGTAATTATCATTATTAATGATGCGTCTTTTTCATCATCATTATTGTTGACAAACTGTATTCTGATCTAAATATGTATTTTGTTGTGTCATGTGACATGGTTTCTGATTTCTGCTGCCGACTCATTGATGTTTTATATGCAGCTACAAGTTTGAAACATCGATTCGATCGTCAGTGAACTCAAGCAGTAACCTCTCTCCATGTCCAGTGAGTTCAGGCGTTTCGGCCACAACTCCCAGCACTACTGCAGGACCCAGCTCAGGTACAGAAGACCCAGAGTCTTGCTGGTTAAACTAGTTATAAAACCTGAGGGGGACTAACATACGCTGGTGCCATGTAGGGCCTCATATGGTTTAATATAGTCTTGCTTGTTTATGTTATGTTAATGCATCATATTTGCTGAATAAAATCCAACGCTTGTTTCTTACTAATTTTGGAGCGCTGGTTCCAAAAATACTGCGTGTTTCGCTCGAGCATGACACACTTTCCCACAAAATCTGTGCATTTTGTTGTATTTTTGCTTTTACAACCATTTGTGTGGTGAAGAAGTCTTGTATTATCCATTAATTACCAGAAAAACTGCCGTAAAGACATGATTTCTGTCGTCTTCTGAGCCAGGTTATAATTATTTGTTCAATTCTCAGCTGATTTTCATATATAGGACATTATTTGATGCCTAATCCTGATTTCAAGGTTAGAATTAGTGACGGAAGAAAACGCAAACATGACCCTGATGTTTTCTGCTACATCTGTGGGTGTTTTGCTACAGATACTGCAAAAGCAGACTTTGTGAAAAAGCTTATTTTGTAAAGTTCATTGACATTAAATGAAGTATTTGCACATATTTTTCCACTCCTTTGCAGATTGCAAGTTAAATGATGCATTTTGAATACTTTTTGTCATTAAAAAAACACAAAACTTGACATTTGACTGCTTTTGTTGCATAATTTGAAAAATCCTCATTCTTATTTTGCAAAAAAAAAAAAAAAAGACGAAGTTTTTAAATGACATTTTTTTTAATTCAGAATCACCAAATGAGCTAATATTAGGTCATTTTTTTCAAGATGCATGGCTGTGCAATATTCTGTCCTCGCTTGTTTATCCGGTCTCATTTTATTTGGTATATTTGTCGTGTCAGTTCCTCGAAATGCCTGTCGTTTGCAACCCTTCTCACCATCTCTTCCCTCTTTCTCAGGTTGCGAACACGAGTCCAGGTTGTCCATGTGGATCTATGTTTTCCTAGGGAATATTTTGCGAGGAATCGGCGAGACCCCAGTGCAGCCTTTGGGTATCTCATACATCGATGATCACGCTCTGGAGGAGAACGCAGCCTTATACATCGGTACATCTACACGTTTGTTCATGCATATACGATTGGAGTGAATATAGGACAGATATGCATTTGCTGCTTCATCAATTACCATGCATTCAGAGAGAATCCCAGACTGCTTTGCCCTTTAATGGCTTCCTGGTATTAATTGTTTTTCCTAGAGAGCATTGTCTTTCTTGGTAAACAGCCCAGACTAATCGATTCATGCCGTCTGCATTAGGATGCGTCCAGACGATATCAGTCATCGGTCCGGTGTTTGGCTACCTGCTGGGGTCCGTCTGTGCCAAGATATACGTGGACATTGGATTTGTCAACATGGGTGAGTGAAACAGTGATTCACTATTTCCTAAAGGAGTCATTGAGCTCAGTTGCATCTGGATGATTTGAATGCCTTGAATATTGTGCCATACGTCTCTGGAAATGTACAAGTCAAGGCTTTCTTAAATATAAAGAGCAAAAAATAACAGAAAATGCTTCTATTCTGTATGTTTTCATGGGTTTTGGCTCATCTAGACTAGACTAGTGAATCTCAAACTCCCAAAAGGTTTTTAAAGAAGTAATTCGCTGTGAAATCAAGAGGAAATCTGGAGGAAATCCAGCTTATTCATATTAGTCTTATTTTGTTTGTATTTCAAACAAAAGCGGGAGGAAATAAGAAACTTTGTTGTTTCTTGTTTGAAAGCCGTGGAGGCTGTTTATGTTGGATCTGAGTGCGTTTTTGGCATCTGAACGCGCTCTTTATTTGACTCGGGACGATGTAAAGGGTCATAAATGTTAAGCTGCGATTTATCCAACAGCTGTTTTGGATGAGATGTGCCTGTGAAATGAGACTGAGAGGTTAAAGGGGGCATAGGCTGAAACATGTAATATCCTTAAATTGCATGATATTAATATTAGATATGTGTGTGGGTACTCAGAAGGTTCAGAAATCAGTGATCAGTACATCATGATGTGTGAAGCTGATTCCTTCCAGAACTTTTTTTTGGCATTGGCAAAGTTTATATATGTGAAATAATGCGCGTTGGAGACACGGGCCGTTTCTTCATGGATAATATAGCGTTACGCCCTGCAGTCAAGACATTTGGCAGTAAAGTTAAACTGTAAGATATTGTATAGTAAATATTCAGCCAATAAAAACTATATCACATACCTTAATATCAAATGTTTTGGCTTTAATTTTATTTAATGGACAATAAAACAAAGTCCAGACTTCAACATCTGCATCATAAGCATAAATCCTTGCAGGAATATTGTTTCCATAGAGATTTCTACATTTAATGATACTAAAGATTGCGCATATAAGATTTTGGAAAGACATCTGTTATGCTCAGGGAGGCTGCATTTTTTGTTCAAAAATAGTCAAAAAATGGTGAAATATTATTGCAATTTAAAATAGCTGTTTTCTATGTGAATATATTGTAAAATGTAATTTATTCCTGTGTTCAAAGCTGAATTTCCAGCATCATTACTCCAGTCTTCAGTGTCACATGAATTGCTGCTCGAGAAACATTTCTTAAAAAACATCGAAAACATTGTTTTTGCTGTTTAATATTTTTGTGTAAACTGTGATAAACTGCCATTCAAAAAAATTGGGGTAAGAAAGCTTAAAAAAGAAAGAAATTAATAGTTTTATTCAGCAAGGATGTATTAAATTGATCAGAGGTAACAATAAAGATATTTATAAACTTACAAAAGATTTCTATTTCAAATACATTTCTATTTGAAATAAATGCTTTTGATTTCTGTTCATCAAAGAATCCTGGATCAAAATGTATTACTGTTTCCACAAAAATATTAAGCAGCAAAAGCTGTTTTTAACATTGATAATAAGAACCATTATTAATAATTGAGTACTACTAATAATTGAGCCACAAATGGTGAGTATGAGAGACTTTAAAAAGAAAAAATCATAATTATGCCAAACTTTTGACTGGTAGTGTAAGTACTAAATAACTTTTTTGTGATTATTATTGATATGGCTTTACTGCAGAAATTCTGTTTAAAATGCCAAAAAAAAAATCTGAGATTTTTAAAAAATAAAGTTGAAAAATGAACATTTACTCAACATTTACTTGTTTTTATTATGTGTGTTGTTTTGTTTTATTTTATTTTTCTTCAGTAAAACACCAAGATGGGTTGTTTGGCATAATGTCTTTTTTTTTTTTTTTAATTAAAATAAAGTGGATATTAATTTATACTTCTAAGCTCTGAAAAGCTAATTCATATTTGGGTTGAGCCACTGACATCAAACTTCACTCTGCCACCCAGTCATGACATGTTTAAAGATGTGGCTGGAACATTATTTAACGACTTAAATTTCAGTCTTTTTCACATAAAGATACAGTGCGACATCAGGTGACTCGCATTATACGATGCAGTGGTCGTATAGATCACTTTGATGCTGCTTTTATACTGCTTTTTTTAATCTTGATGCATAATTCACCATTTTTTGTACGGGGGAAAAAAGCAGTTTGAGCATTCCGCTGAACATCTCGTTTTGCGTTTCAGGATTAAATGTGGCAAAAAATGCGTCTGATTGATCCATTCCGTGTTTATGTGAAATGCTACAAACATTTCGATCTCCTGGCAACATGAAGGCTGTCTGAGCGTACATGATGAGCTGAGAGCGTCGAGAGAGAGCGCGAGACATCTAAGACTGTCTGTGGATCACAGTCTGCGTCTGCCTCGGCTGTCTGCCTGGCTCAAATATTCTGAACATGTGACAAGCTGCAGCGAGCCTCGTAGCGTCTGTATTCTCGCTGTTGACGTGTGTGTGTGACTGTCTTCTCACAGAGAGCATTAGCATCACCCCGGGAGATGCACGCTGGGTAGGTGCCTGGTGGCTGGGATACCTTATTGCAGGATTCATCACCCTGCTCTCAGCGGTGCCGTTTTGGTTCTTGCCCAAGTCTTTGCCCCTGCCAGAGAGACGGCTTGCCAAGTATTCTCCAGAGCGGACCAGCTTCATCAAAGACTCGCCCCTGCTGGAGCACAAGTACCAGGCAGACGAGCCATCCAACTTCCTAGAAATGGCCAAAGGTAAATCGCCTAGAATTCACAGAAAAATTCACCATCTAAAATATCAGAAGTCTGCGCTGGTCCAGGCTGCATAAAAAGCGTATTTGGACATTGATGACCCATATAAAGTGCTGGAATGTCATTGCATTAATTAGCCAAATATCAAACCAGTTGGCATTTATTTTCACCCTATAAAGTTTATTGTATCATATTTGACAGGCAAATTTCTAAGGCCTCTAAATGATCTAAATTCTGCTGAAAACCCTGTAGTACACTATCTACTGCATGCCTTCTATCCTTTTTTTTGTAGTAAGTAGTATAATTGTAGAAATGTCCACCTTTGGTTCGTGCTTCATGTACTTCACATTTTTATGAAGTAAATGTGAGAGTAACTTTAGTAATATTTCAATTTAAACACTTACCGGACTGAAGCAGCTTGGCTTTACTTGATTGAATCATTTTGTAGAAAAATCAGTGCGTCTCAAATCTGATCATCAGGATCTTTTGAGGAGCGTTTGTTTCCAGAAGCTTTACTTTCACTGTTCCTCAGCGGAGGAATGATCTTCACAAGCCTCCAAAACATCTCACATCTTTTGAGGAACGTTTATTTCTTCATCTCTCAATCAGCATTGGATTGCATTGCATTATATATTTGGATCATTTCAATCTCATCTCACTAACACATATTATTGGAGATATAAAGTGACCACTGATATTTATAGCATTTTATGGTATCTCATTGATCAGAATTTCATCACTTTTTGTCCATAAATCTGCACCAAATTGCATATTTTTGCTCAGTTTGGGCCTTTGAATGAAACTGAGCTGTTTTTTCCTCCATATTCTCACTATATCAGACTATATGAGCCATAAAAGCCTGATGGATCAAATAACAGATCAAGAAACACATTTTGCTGTCTTAACTTTGTCTAAAGGTTCCATAAACACTTTAACCATTTTAAAAAAGTAATTTTTTTGACTTATTCCATATGTCAGGCTTTACAGGGTTAAAGAAAGCATTGGCAAGCTTTTCAGTCAAAAGTTTTGCTTGCATGATTTAAAATGACAAAACAGTAGAATTACTTTTCTAAATGAGAACAATGTGGCGTTTAGAAAAGGCCATATCTATACATCACTAGGACACAGTTGTGAACTCGAATACTTCATACATCCACTAAAATTCAAGTTAGGTCTTAGAAAGTCTGTGAATCATTTGTTTGCTATTTTGTTTTAATGCAATGTCATTGATTCATTGGCGCATGTTTGCTGTCGATTGGCAAACAAACTGTGACGACTTTGCATCATTCTTAAACACTGTGTGTTCATGTTTTTCAGACTTTTTGCCAACGCTGAGATCCCTTTTGGGGAACCCAGTCTATTTCTTGTATCTCTGCATCACCATCATCCAGTTCAACTCTTTGATCGGTATGGTGACATACAAGCCAAAATACATCGAGCAACATTACGGACAGTCAGCGTCCAAAGCCAACTTCTTAATGGGTACGTCGTCTTCCTCTAAACACACGGATATATTACAGTTCACGGTGCAGCTGTGACCTTGGAGCTACGTGTTTAGATTGTATTTTATTAATGCGTGTTAAATATTAATCTATGGGTCTTATATCAAATCTAAAGGTTTTTATAGCTCGGTTAAATCACAGTATGATATGGCCCAACATTGCATATGAAAGAGACCGGAATCCAAAAATAATATTAGCACAACGTATGCAGACACCAGAGACTGTTGTGCGTTTTGGGAAAAATCAGACGGATGGAAAACAAATAGACCTATTCTGTATCCCTTAACCTTTCAAGCACAAGAAGAGCCTTCGCCTTTGTTTCAAATCTGTGACGCTGCTGCTTTGATCCAGGTTTTCCTGATGCCGCCTGTTTTTTCAGGAGTGATCAACATCCCAGCCGTAGCCTTGGGAATGTTCTCGGGGGGTGTGATCATGAAGAAGTTCAAGCTGAGCATCATGGGAGCAGCCAAGTTTGCGCTGGGAACGTCTCTCCTGGGCTACTTCCTGTCGCTTTTCTTCTTCGCCATGGGATGTGAGAATGCCAGCGTGGCCGGCATCACCAGGTCGTACAATGGGTAGGACGAGACTTTCAGTTTGGCTTCTGCTCAAATCTGGGGCCAGTTGCATAAAAACAGTCATTATGTTGCGTCTTTAAATCTAGTCTGACCAGTTCACAGTTAGCCAATGGGTAATCGATCTTACTTTATGGATTCCAATTAGTCCAGTCTACATTTTTAGGAAAATAATTAAAAAAAAAAAAAAGTTGACTTGGTGAAAATGAGTGACTTGTCCAAGTAGTTTATGCTGTCAGCCTTATTGAGATCAAGCAAATAATGCTAAATGGAAATAATAAAATGCAGCTATATCATCATGCATAATTTGGATATTTTTGCATTGCATTTTTCATTTACAACAATTTTGTATTTTACATTTGCCTGTGAAGTTCATAGAAAGGCTGGAAAAAATAATATATGTTTACCACAATCAATGCAGTGCCCCAGTGTTATATTAGTATCATTGAGATATTATTATAGTTTTAATTAATAGTTAAGTTTTAATTGTTCAATTTTTAGTTAATGTTTATTGAAGTTATAGTAATTCTGTTTTGTTTTTGTCATTTTTATTAGGTCTTTCTATATAAAGTTTTGTTATTTTCTAGTTTTAGTTTGGTTTAGTACATCAAAATGAAAATGAGAAATGTTGCCTTGGCAAGTAGCAGAAATAAAATAAGTTTAAGTTTTTGATAACTCTTCTTTTGTTAACATTAGTTGACATGAACTAACAATGAATAAAACTTTCACTGCACATATAAATCTTTTTTTAATGTTAGGATCAGCATTTATTAATACATTTTTTAAGATCAAACATTGGGTCTGTTAAAATTAGTTAATGCACTGTGAACTAACATGAACATTTTTATTAACTAACATCAACATAGGTTAATAAATGCTGTAAAATACATTGTTTATTGTCAGTTAATGCATTATTAATGCATAAATGTTTTAAGTAACAAAATGTTTGTTTAGTAATGTTTTAGTTTTGATAATGATTTTGTTTTTAGTTTTAGTTAACTATATAATAATCCTGTAATGCATTCCACCATAGAAAGAAAGAGGGGAAAAATTGCACATAAATGTAATAGCTTTTTATGCCAAGTTTTGAAGGCATCATAAGAATGATGAATTACTGAAGCAGGCCTTATAAATTAAACAATAAATTTACTGTTAACTCATCAAAATTGTCATTTTAATTCATCAAAATTTGATGAAAATTTAATGATTCTCAATCCAAGAGAGATCCACCAATCATAAAATCAACTTCATCAAAATTGTTTTTACTCCTGATGGAAGTGAGAATTATTTTTTTTGTTTTACTGAAGTACAAGTCAGCATTGACCTTTTTACTGACCTGTATGACACAAAGGTATGAATTATATGATGTGCTTCATTTGCAAAATGATAAGAGCTGGATGAGCCAGTAACGATCTGCTTGTCATGTCTAACAAACAGGATGGAAAGTCTGTACAAAGAGGACAAATATCTCTTAGCCTCCTGCAACACAATCTGTAACTGTCCCAGAACAAACTGGGACCCCGTGTGCGGTGAGAACGGCCTCACCTACGTCTCCCCCTGCCTGGCTGGATGCCGGACGTCCCACGGCTCTGGAATGGACACGGTAAGCACGGCCTCTGAACCGGGAGCGTGATTCTGGAACACAATGGTATGTGTTTGTTGTCCCGTCCCTTCAAAGAATGCGAGCCACATTGTGTTGTTTCGTATGCCTTGAACTCGGCTTTTCGCAGCTCTCTCTGAAGGGTGTGCACAACCTGTTTGTCTTCAGCTCAAAGGCTATATTGAATTTTTGAACCTTCTCTGAAACTTCCTGAGACTGTTCTTTCCCCGTCTCTCTTTGAGAGCGCAGACCTGCTCGGTTCTGTCTAAACATTGTGGCGTTTCATAGCATCTAAACGGCTGAGATACTCCCTCCCATCCTGTGTGTCCATTTCATATCTCCAGCATCTGTTATACGCACTGTCTTTTGTCCCTTCCTTTCAGACTGCTGCTAAACAAAGAATTGGTGTAATCTCAGGCTTTTGATGAGTGAGGTCAACCAAAGAGCGCCATTAATGTGGCTGTATTTGTTCAGTATGTGGACAGCGTATATTTTTAGATTTAAGTAGAAAACTTTTTTCTTTGAATTTTACATTTAAAATAATTTTGCATTTTTAGATGTTACATTTGCCTGTGAAGTTCATAGGAAAATGTATTAAGGCTGGATAAAATAATGCATTAATATTCATATACCACATTAAAAATAGTCAATGCAGTGCAGTAAAGAGAAAAAGTAGAAAATAAAAATACAATAAATAAAATTGGTAAATAAATAACTTGAGCAATGCATGTCATCTAAATTGATTTTATTAGTTGATAAACAACTGCAATAACTTTTAAAATGACTTTTCTCATCGCTTTTTATATTTAGAACAATTTTGCCTGTGAAGCTCATAGGAAAATGTATTAAGGCTGGACAAAATAATGCATTAATATTCATTTATCACATTGAAAATAATGTGATATTTAGAAGAGGAGAAAAAAATATATATAATTACAATAAATATTATTGACAAGTAAGTAACTTGAACAGCACACTTCATCGAAATTCATTTTATTTCATTCGATTTTTTATTTATTTATAAATATAACTATAGTAACCACAATCCAAGAGAGAATCATCAATAGTATTTGTGCATCATGACCATTTTGAACACTGTCATTTCTGCTACATAATGGGGTGAAAAGCTCATTCCCCCACAGAATTTAAGCACAGTCTTGCACCTTTTATCTGCTTTTCTAGATTGCAAAGATTGCAAGGAATAAAAGAACCAGTGGGTATATTATTAATAGAAATTGGTGATTGCTATTTAATATGAGCTCATAAATTGCATGAATAAAAATTTATTACTTTTTTTTTTTTTATTAAACACCCATACTTTATCAGACAGTAAATGTGATTGTAGACCTAGAAAAGTCCTTGTTAAAATTATGGTTAGTTGCAGCACTGCAGTAACAACCCACAGATCACTGCATTGTGAGGTTCTTTAAGTAGCGTCCGATGTGCTGTGTTTGTGTGTTTCAGGTGTTCGAGCAGTGCAGTTGTGTAGAAGGCGGGAATCATACGGCCAGTGCGGGCCAATGCAACAACAGAGACAGCTGCCATCGAGTCTTCCCCTACTTCCTGGCTCTGTCTGTCATCACTTCCTTTATCATCTCGCTGGGCGGAACGCCGGGATACATGCTGCTCATCAGGTGAATATCTGACCGTGATTTATTGTTCGGGAACTGCCGATGGTCCAGAGACTTACAGCTCACTTTAAGAGAATAATTCACTCAGAAATAAACATTTGCAGAAAATGTGCTCGCCCTCAGGCCAACCAAGATGTAGATGAGTTTGTTTCTTCATCAGATTTGGAGAAATGTAGCATTACATCAGTTGCTCACCAATGGATCCTCTGCAGTGAATGGGTGCCGTCAGAATGAGAGTCCAAACAGCTGATAAAAACATCACAATAATCCACACCACTCCAGTCCAGCAATTAATGTCTTGTGAAGAGAAAAGCTGCATGTTTGTAAGAAACAAATCCAGAGAGACATTTTTAACTTCACACCATTGCTTCCGGCTAAAATACGAGTCCAAAAGTCCATCTCCTGTTGTCTCTCACATCAAAATCCATCCACATATTTGTTTAGAGCTGTTTTGGACAGTGCTGGATCTGTGCAGATTTCTCTCCTGATTCAGATGAGATGACTTTTTCACTGGAGGAAGCATTATTAAGAATTACTTGATTAAGTTAATTAAGATTACTTGTGGATTATTGTGATGTTTTTATCAGCTGTTTGGACTCTCATTCTGACGGCACCCATTCACTGCAGAGCATCCATTGGTGAGCAAGTGATGGAATGCTTGAAAATTTCTAATCTAATAAATATTAGAAAGTCTTGGTAAAGTGAACGTTTTGTTTGCATGCTGAATTCTCGTTTCATAGAAAACAGAATAAAAGCACAGAAAGCTCGTCCAGTCATGTGTTTGTTTGTTTTTCCCCCCTCAGTTCAAGCAGATTACAGATGAAAACCGACTGCATGTTTCAGCGGCGCTAATGTGATTTTCCCCTCGTTATTCCATGTCTTAGTCGAGGACTGTTGGCCAGTCAAAACTGTCACTCGATTGAATGCAAAATCGGTCGAGACAAGTTTATGGTCACTTGTGAAGTTCAGTAATCAGACTTGTGTCTTGAAAGGAAAAGCTTTAGCACCAGGGACTGTCAGCTTTCTCCCAAAGCTCAGTCAGCTGACGCTGCTGGAATGCTCAGCCTCCCTCGGGCTAAATTAGGTTAGCGGCGGCGGCAGCAGCAGCGCTGGCCCGGCTTTGTCTGGTGAAATAAAAAATTCCTGTGTGTCTGTAGCTTTTGAGAGATGTGATTACTTTGGATGAAGTAATCTACATAGTGCTTTTCTAAAATCTAGTGGCTTGATTCAGTAGAATCTGTTCACGTTTATTCATCATGTTAGCAATATAAACCAATTTATTTTCAGAAACATGTTTCTGGTATTATGCACAATTCATCAATGTAAGCTATAATAATTTATGCTACTTTTTTTCATCTGTTTAAAAATACAAATAACCAATAATATCATAATCTAACCTTTTGCAATATTTTATGCACGCTGAATGATTTTTAAATTTCTTAATTCAAATACAGCGGATAAAGTCATCCACAGTGAACGGTGTTAGCAGTTCGCGGTACAGTCATAAAAGATAGTTAGGTTATTTATTTCTCATAATGTTTCTGGTCTTGTGTACAATTTAGCAATGCATGTTATTTTAAAGAAAAATGTTTTTTTTTCAACAAAGTGTAATTTCTGCTCCTTTTTTACAGGCATGTTAAAATAAAAATAACTTTTTGCAATATTTTATGAATGATTTGCAAATGCCTTCATATTAAATCAAAATCAAAACCCTATTGTTCTATTTATTTTCATAAATACATTTTATAATATGCAATGATTGATATATGATTGGGTTGATATATATGTATCTATATACAGATGATGGATAGATAGATAGATAGATAGATAGATAGATCGATCATTATTATTACACTTTTTACATGCAAAATAATTTATCTATAATTTAAATTGAAATAAAATATCAAATATATCACTATGCAATTATTCAATCAATTATTCAATATGCAAACTATGCAATTATTTAAGTATTTATTATCTATTAGAAGTAGTCGTAGTAGGTAGTATATTTGGTTCTATTGTATTTATTTATTTTTTTTATTATATTTGCATTATTTTTGTGATTATAGAATCTTAAAAGTCCTATTTCTTGTAAGCAGCACATCTGTCAAATGTGTTTTTATATTATTCTGAAAGGAGCTAATCTAGCTGCTCTTTCTCTGGTTTCATCGACAGATGCATCAGACCTCAGCTGAAGTCTTTAGCTTTGGGTTTTCACACATTGACGACGCGCACTCTAGGTGAGAGACGCTCTGGTGTTTGGTGCTGCTGACGTCTCTGCTGAATCATTTTTTAGTCACGGTGGTTTAGTCATGATGATTTGTTTTGAAGCAGCAGTAGATGGAATGCTGTTTTTTCTGTCTTCCACAGCTGGAATTCCAGCTCCTATATACTTCGGAGCCATCATAGACACCACCTGTCTGAAATGGGGTCACAAGAAATGCGGAGGGAGAGGAGCCTGTCGAATCTACAACACTACTGCCTACAGGTATTCAGCTCATCTCACCACACTCCACTTACATACATGCATACATACTACAGTGCGGTGTAGGGTTGGAATAAGCCAAAATAGCAACACAACTTGTATTTTTTGCTCAATCAAAAATATGGTTTTTCAAAATAAAAAAAGTTTGTTTTTTTTCTGATCAGACTGAAAAGCCTTCATGTAAACACCTCAATTGATCCAAATGAGCTTGGTTTGAATTAATTTTCAGGTGTAAACCTGAAATAATCTGATCAACAGGAAAAAATATAGTACGCTATAAAAAAATAAAATAAAAATAAAAATAAAAATAAAAAGTTGAGCCAACTTTTAGGAAATTTCTCAACTTTTTGTTTTATAAACTTAAAACAAGAAGTTGAGAGAACTCAAAAATCTGCTGAAGCTGGTTGCCTTAAACTTTTAAGTTTGCTCAACTTTTTGTTTTTACAGTGTACTTGAATCTAAATTTCAGATTCAGAAATATTTTGGGCCGTGATGCACATGTTTACATGCACTCTATGTCTTACAAATGTTCATTTACGTCTCGCATCTCACAAACTGGCCAGTGAATACTGGATTGAATATTTGCTAAAAAATGCTAATTTGACATGTCTGATTTCTTTTTAGGCAAAAATTACATTATAGCACATGTGCTAAAGTTTTGTTTAGAATGCATGTAATGCTCATGTGAAGGAATATGCGAATCAGATTGCAATATTTAGGGTTCATATAAACAAAACATTCTGAAATCAGGTTGGATTCATATTAGGTGGCCTTAACTACTATGTACTTACATCAAAAAATAAGTACAGTGTACTTATTGTTCATATTGTATTGCAAAACACTTTTGCTGTTATTGAGGTGGGATATGGGTAAGGTTAAGGACAGGTTTGGTGGTATGGGTCGGTTTAAGGGTGGGTTAAGGTGTAAGACAGTTTTACACAGTAAAACTTGCTTTTGAATTCTGCTTCTATTTTTAAACATACCTATATGTAATTACATATAGGTATGTTTAAAAATAGAAGTACAATGTAAGAACATGTATGCACACAATAAGTGCATTGTATCAAATTATTAATTTAAATGTAAGTACATAGTAGTTAAAGCCACCTAATATAAAGTGGGTCTGAAAAATCAGTTCATGTAAACATATCTTGTGTAGTAATATGTTACGTTGTTTTACTGTGTCCTTTTTGCACTGTAATTGTACATTTTAGTGCAGAGTAATATTAATTAACGTACTTATTATGGGGTTATGGTTTGGTTTAGGGTTAGTTGCATGTAGTTATGTATGATTTACTGTTATTACTATAGTGAGTACATGTAACATTTGTAACAAGGACACTGTAAAGTATAGTAGGGTTTCTGACCCTAATTTAAGACCAAGTAAAGAAAATGTAAGATATGAATTGAAGGGAACAAAATATGTCAGTGTTCTTTAAATGTAAATATACAGGGAGCACACAATGAGTTTGTGTCAAAATACAACTTCTAATATGTTTCCATTATTGTTAAATTCATTTTAACATTTAAACGTTTAAAAGCATGAATAGCTCTGCTCCAAACCTCTAGATTATGGAAATGACTTTACTGTACAGTACCTTCTGATCAAATGGCAAAGATGTGATGTTTGTATAGATGTGAGTATTTTTGTCTTGTTTTTTATTGCAAATGTCTGAAGATTCTTAAATAAAGATACACTTACTTGAGAAACAAAGTGACATAAGAAGTCTTGTTTTAAATGAATCCAACAAGAACAAACCTGCAAAAAAAAAAAACTGAAAAACTGGACTTGGAAAAATCAACCTAATTCAAAGGCAAGTTTTCATACCCCACTGACAGATATTTGTGACCCTGGAGCACAAAACCAGTCTAAAGTCGCTGAGGTATATTTGTAGCAATAGCCAAAAATACATTGTATGGGTCAAAATTATTGATTTTTCTTTTATGCCAAAAATCAGTTAGGATATTAAGTAAAGATCATGTTCCATGAAGACATTTAGTAAATTTCTTACTGTAAATATATCAAAACTTCATTTTTGATTAGAAATATGCATTGCTAAGAACTTTATTTGGACAACTTTAAAGGTGATTTTTCTCAATATTTAGATTTTTTTGCACCCTCAGATTCCAGATTTTCAAATAGTTGTATCTCGGCCAAATATTGTCCGATCCTAACAAACCATACATCAATGGAAAGCTTATTTATTCAGCTTTGCAGATGATGTATAAATCTCAATTTTGAAAAATTGACATTTAAGACTGGTTTTGTGGTCCAGGGTCCCATTTGTTCTTGTTTTAAGCACAAGCTTACTTAATTTTGTACAATATTTGAAGACATTTTATATTTGCATCTCAAGGACATGCATCTTGATTTAAGGATGTTCAGATGTGTTTTTTTTTTTTGAAAACTAAACAGAGGAAAATATTCTTTTTTCCAATGCATGCAACATTTAATGGTCTGAGTTTCAAGACATTCTGCTCTGAAATAAGACTTCCTAAGTCCTGCAGAAACCCTGGTATGATTAAGTTTGTAATTGTGTTCATTTGATTATCCTGTATTTTCCCTCTTCATCACTCAGGATAGCATATCTGGGCCTGACGCTGGGCTTACGGACCGCTTCCTTCTTCCTGTGCTTTCTCGGTCTGGTGGTGTTACGACGGCACGTTCAGCGGCAAGAGCGCAACACGCTGGCAAACGGAGGCACGGGGGCCGCGGCCGGCGAACTGCAGGCCCTCAGGAAAGAAGAAAACAACAGCTGTAACTCGGACCAATGCCCGCGAACCACAGATTATGACCCGGAGCGGGAGACGCGTCTGTGACGCCTGCACAGGGAGCAACAGGGCTGTGACGTGCCGCCTGTTCCACACTTTCTATCAGACTCGTGTAAATGATGTGAAATAAGTTGTTTTTGATATAGTAGATTTGTTTCTTGAATGTACATGATGTTTTGGATAAAAAAAGAAGAAGAATGTCTTACAAACTACCTAACTCTTATGGATTTAACGTAAAGATGCTTCTAGAAGCGCCAGACGCCCAACTAGAGGCAATTAAGCATTGGATTTCCTCTCATTTAAGCCATCGTCGTGCACAGGCCCTGTAAGGATAACACCTTGTGGGTACATGATCACGTCCGTCGTATCTCTCTCTTCTGCCATACACTCAGATAGATGCCTGAAACAGTTGACCATGACACTGTGTGCTTAATATAGGTAGGCCTTGTTAAGCGGGCTACAGGTTGACTATGTTGTTGGATATCTCCAATTGCGTCCCATTTGTGTCATGAAGGAACGAAACGCTCACCGTTGTGCTTTTCAGTGTCACCTGACAGTTCCTTCTAAGAAACGCACGAGGAACGGGACAGAACTGTGCGAACGCCGTGGGTATGTAAGTAATCATCTTCATGATCGATGTTGTGCAGTGTCACTGTGAGAAGTGTTGTGCGTGTGTCGTTGTGTGTGAACGGGTGCATTCCTGTGCCAAAAAAAAAAAAAAAAGGTAAAAGTGCAAGAAGGTCAAAGTCAACATGGTCTATTCTCAGGTCATTCAATCAATTGTTCCTCAAATTTGCAAATAATTATTCTTTTATAAATCGTTGTCTGGTTTTAGCTGGCGAAAATGTTCCTTTGTCCTTGGCAAGATTTGTTCATTTCAGGCAACTGACTTTTACCAGTAACAACCGAGCGAAGGGTTTTTATTTGTGACTTGTAAAGCAAATAAAACGAGTGGCATTTATTACTTGCTTTTACGTTAGGCAGTACAGAATTTTATTTGCTGGTATGTTTTTGTATACTTCAAAGTGATGTGTAAAAAAAATGCATTTATGTGAAATATTAGATACATTCTTTTAAAAATAAAATGATTTACTACATTTTGAGAAAGAGCCACAATCAGTAGCGTTTTTCGCTTTAATCGTGAAAATGGCATATACAATCAAAGCAGAATGTAAACGAGGCACTTAGACAGGTGATTTCTGCACCCATTAGAAGAACATAGGATTCATAAAATAGCATATTCGACCACATTTGACAGGAAGATACCGATACAGCAAAGGCATAAACAATCCCAGACCGTTTTCCATCCTTAGGGAATCAGCCGACCATACAAGAAGCTTGCATAGCAATGACAACTAAGAACATTTTTGGTTTTCTCCTAATTTTCCTGCGTCTGAGGGAGAGGAAGTGAGCGTGGTAGCCTCGTGCATCATAGACGCATGTACTGACAGCATGATTTTCAACACCCACATGGTGGGTGACGGCTTATTCTTAGTAAATGAAAAAAATGATAATCTTATTACAGAAATCTGATTTAGCCGTGTTTTTTTTCTGTCTTGCAGCACAGGATCATTTTCACAGTCTTTTAATCTTCACACAAGTCTAAATAGTTTTAATTGTAAAAGTTTGTGACTAGAATAGGCGAACAATGACACAAAATACCCAGCCCTAATAACAGAGCAAATCCCACCAAAACATGTCCAAGTCAAATTTAACCCTACAATCAAAAAAAATAAAAAATAAATGCAAGCTATGTTTTGCATAAAGAAAATGAATAGTTATCTTCAGTGTAATGCATCTGGAGGTTTGTTTTATTTTTAAATTCATTAAGTTATGAATATTCGAGAAAAACATCATAATTGTGAGAGATTAATTCCGATGTTTTTCTCAGTTCTGTGGGGAAAAAAAATGAGACGTAAACTCAGAATTGTGAGATATAAAATGTTAGAAGAGATATGTAAAAAAAAAAAATCGGAATTACAAAATATAAACTCAAAATCCTGATTTTCTTTCTTGAAATTCTGTTTATATATGCAGTTCTCACAAGTTTTTTCTTCTGCAATGAACTAAAAAATAAAAAGACCTTTTCTCACAATTGCAAGTTTACATCTAGTAATTCTGACTTTTTTTTCAGAATTCAAAGTTTATATCTTGCAATTCTGAGAAAAAAAGTCTGAATTATGAGCTAAAAAGTCACAATTACCTTAAAGATTTTGATCCCATGGCAGAAACAAGTTTCCATAAAAATGTGCTTAGTAGTAATAAACATTTTTAAACTATAATAATAATTCTTAATATATTAATTTTCCTTATACAAAATGGGGTGAAATATGGCCTGGACATGTTTTGTAAGATTCAACAATGTTAAGCATCAATAGCACAAAACCATCTACCTCAAATGGACTCAAAATTAAGAAATGATCATTTATCTCTATTGGACTGTGAAATCTGTTTAGTTTCACATTTCAGCATTTGTTTAACAACTAACAGCATTTGAACTCAGGTGTAATTGACCTACCTCTCCAGACTCCAGAACAAACACACTAACCGCTCACTAACAGACTGTTTGCTCAGCCCGGAAATAAATGGTCTCATTGTGATGTGTTTACTTCTTACCTGTTGTTTATGTGTATACGCTTTTATTCTTCTTAATTAAAGTTGATCAAATCACTAACGTAGCCTGTAATGTATGTCATCTTACATAGGCTTGCATTATGTCGTCTTTGAAAAATATAAATGGAAATATTGCTGTGGAAAAGTACTTCAGGAAGTATTACAACCGTACTACTGTTGACTCATGTTTGCATGTTTCTGGATATTGCATGACTAACCTCATACTATTTATTGTATATTATATTATATTTTATTTTATTTTATATTATATTTCTCATACTCTGTAGGGCAGGATGAGCGCATTAATTACCTGCTATGTCCTCAAGTCATGTTATGTAACAGTTAACAGCATGTACCATTATCTGCATCGCGTCCCTTGTCAGTGTCGGGCGCTTGCTTAGCAATTTGTTGCGATTAACGGGAAAGTGTGTGCAGCTGAATTGGAGTAGTGTTTTGTTAGATGGGTATGAAAAAGCTTAGTTTACCGCGAAGCAGCGTCATGTGGTGAAGAACCGAAGAGTAAAGACCATCGACTCCTACAGTATGACTCCACCACGGGCAGGACACCGACAAAGGATATAAGTATCACTTTAATTTTTTCCTTTTCCTACTACTTGCTCTTCACTTCAGTCTCAGTTTTTTTATAACCACTTCTTACTATGTGTTAGTAGGTTGTTGTTGCTGTTTTTAAAACAAGTATGTTGGCTCAGTGTTGATGTCTGTATTGGTTGTTTATTAAGTTTTAGTTTTATTTAATTTTAGTTATTTTAGTACTTCATACTACATGGAAATGAAATAATATTGAATTTATTTTTATATGTATGTATATGTATATGTGTGTGGCTGTACATACACGTCGTTGTTTTTTTGATGTTTGGCTTAGTGTTATGTTAGAAGCATTATTATACTCATACCTTTTGTTGTTTTAATATTTTGTTTTTAGCTTTACTTTTTTTCTTTTCATTTAAATGTTTAGTTTTGAAATGTTATATGCATTTGTCATTTTTATTTCATTTCTTTATTTTCTTAAATGTGTGTATATATAGTATTTACAGAGTTTTGACTTTTAGTTTGTTACTTTTTCTTATTTGTAAGTCGCTTTGGATAAAAGCGTCTGCTAAATGACTAAAAGTAAAAAGTAAAGTAAAAGTAACCTGGTTTGATATGCACTTTTAAACAAAACAAGGGAGAGAATCGAGCAGAGGGGAAGGAAAGCAACACGAGGGATATCACAATGCGACATGCAAACATCGGTCACTATGGCTTTTTGACTAAATAACCTACAGTTTCCTGTAAACACATCAATGAGTGTTGGGTTTCAGTCGCTCTATTCGCAGACAGCTGCATTATGCAGCAATCTCAAAATACAGCGCTGCACCGCTTCAACATCAAAACAAGAGGGATCAAAGCCAAAAAACTGCTACATCAGATGTGTGGCGAGCAGGTAACCTGACAGGATGTGATGTCATGAACTGAGAAACTCAACAGTTTGCATGTCATGCTACGAGGTGAATGCATGTGGGGGGAACTGAGGATGATCGTGATTATCGTGCAATAACGTACAGGTTTCCAATGCGTCCACTTGCCTAGTTGCCTTTTTTGTCTCCACTGTCCAACTGATTCTAAAAAAAGAGACAAAACAAGAAAAATTCTCTTATGTAATTTCTAAACACGTGATTTTGTATTGTTCTTGGTCACATCATATTCCTTACTGTTTATCTGTAACAAATAACCTCTTTTTACTAATTTTGTCAAAATATTAATTAGCATTTACGGTATAAGTGTAATTTATTAACATTTATTTAAATTATTTATATTTGTTTGATTTCTATCTGCTAGATTTCAAATTATAATTAATCTTTTACTGTTTATTATTTTATTACAATATTTTGATGGGATTATTTGAAACATGCAGTATTTGTTTAAAACATGCAAAACCATATAGATTTAAAATATCCACTACTTCGTTATTTTAGTATCACTGATAAAATGGTTATAGATTTTTTTATATTGAAAATATATATTTTTATATTACAGTTCATTATATTTATATATACTTTTTAATTTTAAAGTTAGCAATTTTGTTTTTGATTTTTTTTTTGTCTATGTAGTTTATTTTAGTACTTTAAATGTATTTAAGAAAGTTATTGTTTTTATTTTAATTTAAAAGTTTATTTTTTTGTAAATGTCTATATAGTTTTTATTAAGTGTTAGTTATATTTAAATATTTATATTTTCTGTTTTCACTTTAAATCAAAAGTATTAGTCATTTTGATTTTATTTATACTGTTTTTTGTAAATGTTTATATAGTTTTAGTTATTGTAGTACTTCAGTTTTAAAGGAAAGTTTTTTGTTGTTTTTTTTTTGTTAGTTTTTTATTTATTTAATTAATGATAATAACTGCTACTTTCTAAGCACATATATGACCCTGGAGCACAAAAGCAGTCTTAAGTCGCTGGGGTATATTTGTAGCAATAGCCAAAAATACATTGTATGGGTCAAAATTATTGATTTTTCTTTTATGCCAAAAATCATTAGGATATTAAGTAAAGATCATGTTCCATGAAGATATTTAGTAAATTTCTTACTGTAAATATATCAAAACTTCATTTTTGATAAGTAATATGCATTGCTAAGAACTTCATTTGGACAACTTTAAAGGTGATTTTTCTCAATATTTAGATTTTTTTGCACCCTCAGATTCCAGATTTTCAAATAGTTGTATCTCAGCCAAATATTGTCCTATCCTAACAAACCATACATCGATGGAAAGCTTATTTATTCAGCTTTCAGATGATATATAAATCTCAATTTCGAAAAATTGACACTTAAGACTGGTTTTGTGGTCCAGGGTCACATATATAATATCATACGGTTGGTTTGAAATTCAGGTGAGTGTTACCTGAAGCTCCTGGTGCTCCTGAAGGAGACGATCATATTCTTTGGTCAGTCCTTCAGTTTGTTTCTTCATGGCATCCAAATCTGACTTTGACTTTTTCAGAGCTATAGAAAAGCAAACAGCCATAGATCATTTGTTTAATTGTGAAGCAGAATGAGTGTGGAGTGTCTGTCGGGCTTGTGCTCACCATCTGTGCTGCTCTTGAGCTCCTCCGTCAGTCTCTGCACCTCTCCCTTCAGCAGTTTGTTCTCTTCTGGATCTTGTGTCTTCCCTCCTTCTTTACTGTCTGTAAGTGCCTGAGGATGACAACAGTTTGTTCTTCTATTACTAAAGGGACTTTATGGACACCAGTTCCTCAAACACTACAATAATTCATTCTATTGATAACTTGATAATATTTATTTGTGACCCTGGAGCACAAAACCAGTCTCGAGTCGCTGGGGTATATTTGTAGCAATAGCCAAAAATACATTGTATGGGTCAAAATTATCGATTTTTCTTTTATGCCAAAAATCATTAGGACATTAAGTAAAGATCATGTTCCATGAAGATATTTTGTAAATTTCTTACCGTAAATATATCAAAACTTCATTTTTGATTAGTAATATGCATTGCTAAGAACTTCATTTGGACAAATTTAAAGGAGATTTTCTCAGTATTTTGATATTTTTGCACCCTCAGATTCCAGATTTTCAAATAGTTGTATCTCAGCCAAATATTGTCCGATGTATAAATCTCAATTTTGAAAAATTGACACTTAAGACTGGTTTTGTGGTCCAGGGTCACATATTTGTCAAGTTGTATTTTACCTGAAAATTAATTTTTTTGCAAAACAAAACTATTTTGTATGATTTTCATAACATTAAATGAAAATGTTTTTCTTGTATTTTGATTTTTGGGTAAAATGTGGTGCAGGTTTCACTGAAGTAAAAATTAATTATATCATGACACTTAAATTCTTAACTGAAAATATTACTTTTATTCCTTCTCATCCATGTTTATCACTTGGATAGCTTGATAATTCACTGCTGTAAAAAGAGAATGTCCAGGTCATATTTCACCCCAAAAGAAAAAAATATATAATATTGAAACTTTTTGCATTATTTTCATAAAAATCAAATGCTTCATTAAAAATATCATTTGTTATTTCTGTCTTTTGATTTTGGGGTGAAATTTGGTGCAGGTTTAATTTAAGTACAAACTTTTTTGCATTATTTTCATGACAAATATGATTTAGGTCATATTTCAACCCAAAATCGAAAAAAAAAAAAAAGTTATCTTATGCATAAAAATAAAAACGTTTTAGCATTATCTTCATGAAAATAACATTATTAATTGAAAATGTAATTTCTAAAAATCAGTCCCTTAATTTTGGGGTGAAATGTGTTGCAAGTTTCATTGAAGTAAAAATGTTTTGCATTATTTTGATCACAGTTAAATTCTTAATTGAAAATATCATTTCTACAGATCAGCCTTTTGATTTCGGTGTGCAATGTGGTGCAGGTTTCATGGGATTCCAGCTTTTTAAGGCTTTTAACCTGTTTGAGCATCTCATTGTCCTCCATGTATTTCTTGGCAGCTTTGTTGGCGCTTTCAGCCTGAGTCTGCAGAGCGGCGCTGGTGCCCACAGCCGTGGCCAACTGGTTAATCAGCATGATGACTCTCCTCATGACACTGTGAGAAAACAGCACCAGAGTTCAATATCACCAGACACCCTGCCAACGGGCGATGTCATTGATGACGATTAATACGTACAGCCACAGGAAGAGCGAGAAACCAGAGATGTAGAGGTTCCTCTGGGCTCGGAAGAGCTTCATGTGCATGTGGTCAAACATGTTGGGATGCAGTTTGGCGTCTTTGCCCTGATCAGCATTCGAGTACTTCCTCACCTCCCGCAGGGCATCTGCAGCGGGTTACAACACACATTTGGGTCATTTCTAATCTAAATTTATCCACCCTGAGGTCATCCAAGATACAGATGAGTTTGTTTCTTCATCAGATTTGGAGAAATGTAGCATTCCATCACTTGCTCACCAATGGATGCTCTGCAGTGAATGGGTGCCGTCAGAATGAGAGCTGATAAAAACATCACAATAATCCACAAGTGATCCATCAGTTAACATATAGCTGCATCTTTGTAAGAAACAAATCCATCATTAGGATGTTTTTAACTTCAAACTATCGTTTTCGGCTAAAATATAAGTCCTCTATCCATAGCATTTCTTCCTACAGTGAAAAAGTCATCTCATCTGAATCAGGAGAGAAATCTGCACAGATCAAGTAATGTTTACAAACCAAAACAGCTCTAAACTAATATGTGGCTGGATTTTAATGTGAGAGACAACATTTTTCACTGGAGGAAGCGTTATAATGGATTATGGACTTATATTTTGGCCAGAAGTGAAAGTTTGAAATTAAAAATGTCTTAATGGTGGATTTGTTTCTTACAAACACAGCTTTCGGCTTCACAAGATGTTAACTGATGGACTGGAGGGGTGTGGATTATTGTGACGTTTTTATCAGCTCTTATTCTGACGGCACCCATTCACTGCAGAGGATCCGTTGGTGAGCAAGTGATGCAATGCTACATTTCTCCAAATCTGATGAAGAAACTAACTCATCTACATCTTGGATGGCCACGGGGTGAGTAAATCATCAGCAAATTTTCAGTTTTTGGGTGAACTATTCCTTTAAGACAAGGCAATAAAACTAGAAAATGACATACCAAGAAAGAGAACGATAAGGATTATTATCATGGTGAGAAAGCCCTTGTTCCAGAACTGGGAAAGACGGTTCCAGATGCCCCATTTGAAAATACTCTGCCATCTGCAAACATGGACATCAGTAAAGAGCAAGTGGACAACAGCATCAAACACAACTGGATTCAAATTTTACCTTTGAGCGGAGATGAAAGGCAGACATAAGATGACGAGAACACCAATCTCCAAATACAAGAAAGATGCAACTGCAGTCCACTGCAACGTCATTTTGTATCAGCTGTATGACAAAACAAGTAATAAAGAAACAAAAATGTGTTAGTCTTTTATACACTTATACGTTTAGCTAATGATGCAACAGATACAATACATAATGCCTTACTAATCAAAGCTGTTATTACTCTCAGATAATCTACTTATGGCATTATGCCTGGCTCAAAGGTCTTGTTCAATGACATTTCACCTGCATCTTCACACACTTTGACACAATGTTCATTAACAGGAAGCATGTCTCGTGTTTACCACACAAAACATATAATAATAGTATTTAGAAGCACAGTGCAATTATCAGACAGCAGTGCAGATTTCATATAACCATGCTCATGTAGTAAAAATGCATAAGTGTTGAATTATTTTGAATATTAAGAGTAAATGAATAACCTGCAGGATAAGATGCGATCAAACAGGAAACGAACATACAGCAAGTCCACACAAAACTCAAACGCAGATAAACTAGAAATTACGACACCACCCACAGAAGCAGAAAAGCGGTATGTTTACATCTCACCTGAGAAAGAAGAAAACCTCAAGGGAAATTTCGGACGAAGCACAGTTCAGGAAAACTAAACTAAACGCGCGCAGACACAGCACAGCACTACCGTCTCAAGCGAGTGACGTCATTACACCGCGCACTTTGCATGTTGCGCGAGCGCGTGTCAATCAAGCGGCAACCTCCCGCTCTCCGTCTTGAAACCAACACGGAAGTGACAAAAACTGCAATTCATCGACTGGCCGCTAGAGGCTGGCTCCAAAAGGGAGTCAGTCCCATAGACTCCCCATGTTAAAATGCCCACCTTTACAGCAGAAAAAAACATGTTTATAGCCTGGTACAAAAAGTGGTTTTGGTCTATATAGCTAATTTTGCCCTTCGTGACAACTGTGAGGGGGGTGAATTTTTTTATAACTCATCCGTTTAATTTATATTAAGCCTTAAAGTTCTGCATAATTAAGGGCGTGGCCACTTGAGTGACAGGTGGATTGCCGCTCTGCTCCAGAGTGTGAAACTCGCTAGTGTGTGAAACTTAGAAAACTGGCTTTAAAGATTTTTATTTGTACAGAAAAAATAATTATAGGTAGGACACTGGAAATCTGGCAATTAGATGTTTTAATGAAAATGATCTCAAACTTGATTTTCACCGCTATTGTACTCTGCCTTTGCACTGTCTGCAAAAAGTGAGATGTCACGCCAAGGCAAAAGGCAGTAACTTCCACATTATAATAGGGTGCTGATCACCATTTACAGAATCATTATAGTAACATCTGTATAAAATCTAGTGATCACTGGCTAGGCTATATAACATCAAAAAAAATCTGATCATAACTAGACAAAAAGTTAAATGTGAGCGGATACCGTTTTGCAACCTATTTATTTGCAATGTTCACTAACATTAAAGGATGCAAGACATACTTAGCCTATTGTTTTTACATCGAACTGAATTAAAATAGCTTAACCTATAAAACCGACTTGTGGATTGATGTGAACTCCAGCAAGCAGTGATAATGCTCCGAATGATGGTGAATTAAACATCTCCGATGGCGTTCATTGCAATGGATTTTATCGATTTACAAGAAAAGAAAGGTAAAGGATTATATGTGTGATATGCTGTCACAGCATTTGAGTCCTCACGTACAGAAGTGTGCAGCCCCAGACTGCCAGCTGGCTCTGAGTGAATAATCTGCATTATAAAAAAACACGTTAAAGATTATTTACGATTAATTATTGTTGCCAAGTTATCTAGTCGTTATTGCTTACAACGCTTTGTTTATGGAGCAGTTTGTTAGATCGCGATCTATCTAATTTGTTTGTCTAATGCTGTGCCAACAGATGTATAAAAGTACACAAGTCACACCGTAATTTAAACGCGGCAGATTTTAATGGACAGTAAAACAAAGGCAGAATACCGAATAACTCCAGGCTGGCACAGTATTGACGAAAGAATGCAAACAAATGCAGAGCACCGTAACTTACTTTGAGCGTTCAAAAACAAAATCAGAGAGCGGTAACTGATGTTATACTGTGTTCTGCCTTGGTTTCTCCGGGGCTTTTCTCCATGATACTTAAACACATGATAAAGGAAGTCATTAATGTCCCAAAATTATCAACTCATTTTCGACCAAAAACGAAGTTATGGTGTGTTGTATTTGCACGGCAGCACTGCTGTCACTATAGACGGGTGTGGTTTCAGCTCAGCTTCACCCACGTCCCGCCTTTTTGCCCATTTTCGATTATCCGGGAGTGACGCGCGGTGACGCGCTGCCAAGATGGCGGCGGTCGGCTCCGCCCACTTTAGGCTTCAAAAATGCTCTTCAGAAACCTACGAGTGACGTCACGGACACTACGTCCATTTTTTTTTTACAGTCTATGGTGTCAATCAACATGAAACAGACAAACATGCAACACACAACTAACCGAATAAAGTGTTTTTCACAAGAAAATATTTAAATACTATAATTGCAATCATGCTATTGTTAATAGCAAATACCATATTTTTTACACAGACGAGCATATAATAAATAAAACCAACAGCTAATATAAAACGACAGCTTAAAAGCGTGTATTTTAAACAGAACAGAACAATCATGCATGGGGTAATAATAATAATAATGTTCACAGATTCATCTTAAACATTTAACAAAGAATAACTCAAGTTACCCAGATATTTTTTGTTTGATCAGATAAGTTAAATAGACTCGATTTGCATCCTATGGAAGTGTAAAATATGTATAATATATATTTGTCTGTAAACATACTTATGTACCCTCCCCCCTCTTTTTCCTTGTTCCTTCTTGCTGATGCATGTGAAATGTTTTTTGTTATACAGTGGGAGATGGCATTGTACATGCTAGCTGTCGACAAAAAAAGCATTAATAAAAAAATAAAATAAAAATAGACTCGATTTGTAGCACTGTAATTCAGATACAGCAATTAAGTTTATTTTACTCAATTTGCAGTGATGCAATTCACAAAAATCACCACAGGAGGGCGCAACAGGATTAAGACTCGGTTTAAAGTCGTGTAATTAACCAAAATCAACCTGTTTATCAATAGACTTGATTTGCAATTCACAAAAATCACCACATGATAGCAAAATGCAATTAAGTTTATTAGACTCAATTTGCAGCGATGCAATTCACAAAAATGTTTAAGCAACAAGTTTAAGTTCATTAGACTCGATTTGCTGTGCTGTAATTAACCAAAATCACCACAGGAGGGCGAAACCAATTTAATGTAATTAGAATTAAATAGAATTGTTTTTAAGCATAACAATATATATTTGTATTATTTTTTTTAATACTTATTTTGTGAATAATGCTTTGGCAATATTGTATGTTTAAATTTAAGTTGATTTGCAGCACTGAAATTCACAAATAAAAAAAAAAAAACACACAGGAGGGCACAACCCATTTAGTCTTTTTTAGGCTTTATTTAAAATTTAAAAATTTTTTTTTTACAAAACCACCACTGGCTCTGCACCCCTTTACCTAAATTCAATACCACAAAATCACTTTCACGGACTTTTAAATGAAATGTTCCCTCCTGGTGGAGAGACCTGCCCAACTCAATCCGAGCAGCTGAGTCCTTAGCCATCTTCAAGAATCGGCTAAAAACACATCTCTTCCATCTTTATTTGACCCTCTAACTCTAGCACTCTCTATTCTAATTCTATTCTTTAAAAAAAAAAAACTAACACTAGCTTTTCTAATCTTTTTGTATTTTATCTATTTGTTTTCTTTTTATTTATTATACAATTAACAAAAGCAAAAAAGGCCTCTAACACTAGCTTGCTCTATTCTTTTTCTATATATATAAAAAAAAACCTTGCTACATATACTGCGTTAAGCTAACTGAGACTTCTTGTAGCACTTGCATATCATTGCTCTTTTGCTGATTTTGATTGCTTCCATTGTCCTCATTTGTAAATCTCTTTGGATAAAAGCGTCTGCTAAATGACTAAATGTAAATGTAATCATTTTTAATCGTATTTTTATTCATTACTCAAAACCTTATTTTAATAGAATTTTTATAGCTGTTTGTTTTTGTTAAATTATTTCTTTACTTGTTTTGTGTGTAACACTGTAGCAATATTGCAATCATGCCAAATGAAGTTTCTTCAAACTGAAATTTATTTGCAGTGGTGTAATTCACAGAAATCACCACAGGAGGGCGCAGAGAACATTTAAAGTCATCAGACTCGATTTGCTGTGGTGTTATTCACAAAATCTTTTTTTTTTTTTACAAATGCATTTAGGTCTATTCATCATTTATTTATTTACTTTGAACAGAAGAGAGGACAGTGTAAATAGTTCTGATTGGCTGTTCATACTGCAATGCGTTATATGTTCTTCTGCTCTCACCCTCTTGCAGAAATATATGTATTTATAAACTTTATGTATATATTTTATCTGGGTAGATTACTTCCAAATTTATATATAAATATATATTACTTTTTGATTACTTTTGACCTAACTCGTTTTTCACATTGATTTAAATAGGATAATCTTTTACCATATTGATATAAAAATACAAAGAGTAAGAAAATATATTCCATTCGTTGCTATTAACAACATAAAGTGCATTGAACAGCAGAGGGTTTATGAGTTTAATGAAAAGTTAATAATTAAATCATAAAAATGTCAAATTAAAGTAAATAATTTTAAAATAACAATGATAATAACATTTAAAATAACTCACTAAAAAATGAAATATTTTATTTGTTTACCTGCATGCCATGTGATCATTGCTCCAAAAACACGCAAATGTGATACTTAATTATTAAAATATTTATTTTAAAATCTGAGGAGTGCTTCTAGTAAGTATGTTAGACAAAAGATGACAAAAATGATGTTCAAATGACCAAAAAATAATAATTACTTTTATATATAAAATATATACTTTATATTTATAGAAATGCATGATTTGACCCTTGTAAGAAACTATTTAACATTTATTTTTAAATGAATTCATCTTTTTTCAATGATATAAATTTTTCAGCATAAAACAGCATACGTATTCAGATGTTTTTTTATTTGTGCCTTTATTACAACTTATAAAACCATTATAAAATGGTATTATAAAATCATTAAAAACAACTACGTGGAGCCGTATGTACTGTGAAGGAAGTCAATGACGGCAGACGTACTGGATAAATTATTGAACACTCTCCTCTCGGGCTGAGAGCTGATTCGCTCCAGCATGTAAATCAGGTGATGGTGGAAACAGCTGAACGGGGTCCCGTGTTCCACAGCAATGTCCACCCAGTCCCACACGCACTGCAGCGGGGTCTCCTCGTACCCGGCAAACATGGCAGGATTGGCCAGCAATCCCCGAGCAGCCATCACACCTGCAGAAGTCCAAAAATATCAGACACAAAAACAGCATAAACAACAAGATGCCGATTAAATGACACGCACCGTCCACCCCTGTGAGCTCACAGATGGCCTCCACGTCCTGCATGCTCTTGATGTCACCGTTAGCGATGACCGGGATGGAAAGACTGTCTTTGATGGTCTTAATGGCGTCGTAGTGAACGGACTGGTGCCTCTCGTCAGCTGTACGACCGTGAACTGTAATCCATGAGACTCCTGCTGCCTCCACCTTCTGACAGAGATCCACTGTCTTCCTGATATCCTTGTGAATTCTGAGGACAAGTCACATTATTTATATATAGTGCTTTTCACTATATATATGTGCCCCTGGAGCACAAAAGCAGTCTTAAGTCGCTGGGGTATATTTGTAGCAATAGCCAAAAATACATTGTATGGGTCAAAATTATTGATTTTTATTTTATGCCAAAAATATTAGGATATTAAGTAAAGATCATGTTCCATGAAGCTATTTTGTAAATTTCCTACTGTAAATATATCAAAAACTTCATTTTTGATTAGTAATATGCATTGCAAAGAACTTCATTTGGACAATTTTAAAGGTGATTTTCTCAATATTTTGAGTTTTTTGCACCCTCAGATTCCAGATTTTCAAATAGCTGTATCTCAGCCTAATATTGTCCTATCCTAACAAACCATACATCAATGGAAAGCTTATTTATTCAGCTTTCAGATGATGTATAAATCTCAATTTTGAAAAAAATTGACACTTATGACTGGTTTTGTGGTCCAGGGTCACATATTTCAAAGCAGCTTTACAGAATATCAATGTATATGTGATTAAAATAATATAAGACTTAAGAAAAAATAAAAACAAATAGGAAGAAACTTAAGCAGACTAAGTGAAAAAAATAAGTGAAATAAGTAGGAAAAAACTATTGAAACTCTATAAACATCAAGAATATTGACATCCACTGAAAAGTATTGCACTTAAGATAACAAGCATATTAAGCACTACAAAAAAAAACATGTATACTGATGATAATTACACAGGGAGCAGAAAACACAATAATATAATAACAGATATGTCATTAATATGAATAAAATGATAAATAAATAACTATCCTGAATATTGGCAAATATACTGTACAAATGGACATACTTTTTATTTCCATCCATTCATTTATATCCAACTTTATATAAAGTCGGACAATAATTTATTTACATTTTTGTGAAAAAAAAAAAAAAAAGGCATTTGAGATCTGTTATATAAATATATACACACACACATACATATATACACATACCACACCCACACACACACACATATACAGTATATATATATATATATATATATATATATAACTTCATGAAAGTATACTGTACGTATGCAGATAAAGTTGGACATACTTTAATAACCAACTTTATATAAACAGCTGTTATATAGTACATATAGTTATATTCTGTGTCAACATCTAAACAGTGTTTAAAACATATTTATTTTATTCACATTAATTTATTGATAGTCCAATTGTCAACAAATTCAACACCATTCAAAATTCATTTCAACTTTTCAAAAAAACAACTTTTTTTTTTTAAATAACATTTTTTGTACATAAAAAAAGTTTTATAACAAATATACAAGCTTCATATTTTCTGCTTGTAAATTTCTGTAATGTTGTGTCACTTTGACTTCACTTGTAAGTGCACTGTAACCCTGAATACTCATTTTAAAGTCAAGAAATCATATGCTCACCTTATTTTAATGGATACTGCATAGTTGGGATTGTCGATTTGGTTTCGGACATGTCGAACCATGTCTTTGACTAGCTCAGGTTTGTTAATCAGACACGCACCGTAGCCTTCAGACACGGCCCACCTGCAACGAAAACCAGAGCAATTTCCAGATGCTACAAATGCAATCTGTGCAGAAAATGTTCAAACCTCAATAGAATTAAACTACCTGTCGATTACAAAATCGGACATTTTTTCACCCCTACTGTGTTTGTTTATTAATTATTTGGGGTAATTTGATTACAGTTTAAGTTTAATGCCCTTGTCTCCATTTAACACACTTAAATCCAGGTTTTGCATTAAATTCAGACTGAAAAATGCACAAAACATTCAGCAGATTACATCTGGCCCTGCACAGCAATTTTTTGACATACACTACTGTGAAAAAGTCTTAGGCCACTAGTATTTTCACCAACAAAAAATGGTTTTAAGTCAGTTATTTCTATCTTTTTCTGTAGTGTGTCAGCAGGAAATAACAGTTTACATTTACAAACATTATTTTTGCCATTAATTGTAATAATCCAGTGAGATTTTTGTTTGCACAAGGAGTCTGAAACAGCCAGTGCTCCACACAGAGATCTGATCTGATCATCATCCAGTCTGTCTGGAATGACATGAAGAAACAGAACAAACTGAGACAGACTAAATCCAGAAGAACCGTGGTAACGTCTCCAAGATGCTTCAAGAAACCTACCTGCAAAGCTCCCTGAAAAACTATGCGCAAGTGCACATGGGGCAAAAGCTGTTTTAAATGCATAGTGTGCTCACACCAAATGTTGATTTAATTTAGTTAATAGAAGTTAATTGATAAATAAAATCTATTTATGGCATTATTTCTGAAAGCATCCTCACTTTACAGCATTTTTACCCAAGTGCCTAAAACTTTTCACAGTACTGTAGCTTTGCAGGTAGGTCTCTTGAAGCATCTTGGAGACGTTACCACAGTTCTTCTGGATTTAGTCTGTCTCAGTTTGTTCTGTTTCTTCATGTCATTCCAGACAGACTGGATGATGATCAGATCAGATCTCTGTGTGGAGCACAAAAATCTCACTGGATTATTACAATTAATGGCAAAAATAATGTTTGGAAATGTAAACTGATATTTCCTGCTGACACACTACAGAAAAAGATAGAAATAACTGACTTAAAACCATTTTTTGTTGGTGAAAATACTAGTGGCCTAAGACTTTTGCACAGTAGTGTATATGTTGAAAAAGTCAACCCACATCCAATGTTTAATACACTGCTTTAAAAATCTTGTGTCAACTGTCATTCAGGGTAAATATTTGCACACGTTTTAAACATACTCTGAATATTAGCATTACCTTTGTGGACAGCCGCAGTTCAAATCCACCCCATCTGAGAAAGGGGAAACCACACGCGCCGCATCTGCCAGCGTCTGCGCATCCTTCGCAGCAAACTGGACAATCAAGGGTCGGTCAGCTAAGAAGCAAACAAATGTCATCTGTAATCATTGAGCAGAAAGCTGTGCAAATGAAAAGTAAAAGGTTGCATTAAATTAGTCTCACTGAGGTCAAATATGAGTTTATGAGAAAACAGGATAATTTCCCCAATAACAAATTTGAGGAAATTTTACACCAATAAAATATTCAGACAATTAAATGTATTCCTGTCTGGAAATGATTATGGAAAATAACTGAAAATGTTAATACTGTGCAGCTACATATGCATGATGCATGGTTTTCGCTGTTTAATGATTTGTATTTTTGTGTGTGTGTGTGTGTGTGTGTGAATCAAATTATATTTGAACAGGTTCACTAATCTTGCAGTGGTTCAGCTAGGTCTGTCAGATTTACATTTGTCTACTTTCACTACACCTAAAGCAGAGTTTTTTTAGCTGAAATAATCAGTCTTGTTGCAGACAGCAGGGAAAATACATGCATATAATAATGCAAAATTAAATAAATACTTAATTCTTGCTGTTTTGCATGCTCAAACTTTGTTATTTTAGCATAGATTGTACTGTCACTTGATTATATAGTTAATAATAATATCTGGCCAACTGTTCCTGCATATGTTAAGCTGGCAATTTTTTTGCATTACCAAAATTATACATTTTCCTATTTAAACAATGCCATGCTGTAACACTGTAATAAACCCAGCATGGAAAAAAAAGAAATGCACACAAACAAAAATAAAAACATTCTAGTAGAATATTTTAAGGAATATTTGTTTGTGATGATCACATATAAAAAAAGTAATTAATTAATTATTTATTTCTAAATAAATAAGTAAATAAATACATATTTTACCCCCCTCCCCTCCTAAAAAAACACATAATTTATTTGATATTGCTGGACCCATGTAGTGTATGGTACTATGAATACATTTTCATGATTGATGGCAATGTTTTGTATGATAAATTACTTTAATACAGCATGACAATTTTGATGTACGACGTAAAATAAAATAAAACCAGTTGAGAACCACTGGCTTAGAGGACAACTAGAAGAAAAAGCTTACTCTTATTGGTGGTGAATTCACTGTCTCTAGCTTTTGCAGAGCGCATGAAATCAGCTGCAATGATCATTGGGGTGAAACACACATCACAGTCATATTTCCTCACCAAACATCTGAAAGCCAACCTGATAAACAACACAGAAACCCATTCAGAACAACACATACAACATCCGCATACATTACAGGAATCAATTCAGTGTTGTGTCTCTTACTTCGAGTAGCGGACCATGGGTGCACACACTCTGACTGGCCTTCCCCTGTTAAACAGCTCCATGATATTCCCACTGTCCACTGGGATTTTACTGTGGACCTCTGTCATGATTTCCAGTCACTGGAAAAACGCGCGGTTAAAATACTCAATATTAAATTTTAAAATATATTCCATTTTTATTACAAACAAGACGCATGTATTCCGTTAAAAACCGAGTTCTGAAGAGTAAACATTAGAGTAAAACGCGTGGATGCAACCGGCTTCATGAGATTCACATGCGTAGCGGCTTCTCACTTCCGTGTCTCAGTGTTGGTGGGTGTGTTTAACCTTTGACCTCGTATCCACAAGAAACGAAACTCGCATTTATTTACAATGATAATGTGATAAATAATTTACATAATTGACCAGAATACATTAGAAAAACTGTATAAAATGTGTTAAATTAACATTCTATCCGTTCGCGGATTTATAATGAGGTTACGTCAGTCGAACTAATTAATATTCATAACCAATAGCCGTTGCTCTCCATTCATGTTGGGACGCAGGAATTGTACGTCACTGATGAAGTGGCAATGATGGAGGCTAGTCCGGAATCAACAGCGAATTCACTGCTGAAAGATGGTAAATCCAGCTTTAATAGGATTTTTCTTTTTGATCTGTGTGTGTGCATGTGTTTGTACGTTAACCAGGCTGATTAATCATCTCGATCGGCGCCTTTAGCTGCAGTAATAGCACAGTAACACACATATCCTGTGTATAGTAATGTAGCCGGATCTCCAGGTAATGGAATCTCCTGTTATGTGCTTTACAAATCCTGATCCTTTTCCTTCCAGAGTGCTATACTGATTTCCTTAAAGAGGATTTCGACGTGAAGACCTACACAGCTCAAGCCATTCATCATGCTGTCATCGCAGAGCAGCTGGCAAAGCTGGCAGAGGGCATCAGTCAGCTGGACAAAGAGCTGCACTGCCAGGTGAGTCACACCTGTCAGGATGAGCAGCTTCCAATGCAGATCTATTAGCATCATGTCCATACATTTAGAAAGCGCCTTAATGCTTGATAGGTCGTCTCTAAGCACTGGAAACTACATGACCATTAAAAAATTACCAATTATAACTAATTATAACATAATAGTTATAACATAATTATAACTATTATGTCGATGGATTCAAATATTTAATCGCATGATTGTCATGAGTTAACTTGTGATTAATCGCAACTTAATCGCACATTTTTATCTGTTTTGAATGTACCTTAAATGAATACTTTAATACCATGAGCATGGACAAATATGGATGCTTTATGCAAATGTATGTTTATTATTATTAGTGAAACCATAGTCAACAGAGCATGAAGAGTAGACATGTTTCAAAGGTCATAGATGTTTTTCAAAGAACTTATTCATGTCTATTAGACACATGTAAAAAGAACAGAAGTACCAGGTTTCCATTACTTCTGTTTCTTTGCACTGAGCAATTTACTTACACAAACCTGTTTACATTTTCACGACAGGTCAGCTCACTTCTTCTGAACATGCAGAATGTACATTTATTATTATTATATTTGTTTGCCTCTCTGTGCCCACATACTGAATTTTTAAATAAAAGTTTAAATGAATTTGCATTAGTTAATTTTGACAGCCCTAATTATAACACACATTATGAATTGTGTACCAATATTTTGATTTTTTTGATCACAGGTAGTGGCCAGACATGAGGATCTGCTAGCTCAGGCAACAGGGATCGAATCTCTTGAAGGTAATATTTCATTATCTGCTTTACAATTTAAGATCACAATCATCAGTTGTATTAAGTTTATTATATGATCTTATAATATTCATTTCAAAACCATTTTGGCTCATTTGAAGTTGTTGGAAATGGATATTTCACAAACATATGAAGAGTTCATTTCCAAAAACAGATAACTCCGTTTTTAACAATTTTCAAAAATCATGTTTTTCATTATGCATTCCAATTAAACTGCAGTTGGGTTATTTTGATTAGGTTAAAAAATACAGCTAACTGTCACAATAAAACACAATAAAAACATAACACAATAAAAAACATGATTTTTGAAAAATTAAAAAAAAAAAACGGAGTTATCGGTTTTTGCAAATAAACTCTTCATATAAAAAAATGACATTTGAAGTATTCTGAGATGACATATATAGAAATGCAGTGTGCAACTTTTCCCTCTGCTAGTACATTTACAAATAGTTTCCTTCAGTTTTCAGGGGAATAATCTACGACTTGCCTATAGCTGTCTCAGCATTATAATCTAGGATACTGAAAAATAATTCACATTAAATCACTGATAAATTTGAATGACTTCAGATGACGCCAACTTTAAATCAACATGCAAAACTGTCAAATTTTCTTTATATTGCAATCATTATGATCACGACATGTAATCATAGCTTTAATGCATTCATTGTTTTTGCTTAAACCAACTGGATGATTTGTAAGCATGGACATTACTTTGACACAGTCACTTCTGATAACAGATTGTAATGTAGAAAAAATGCTTTTTCTGTGACGCTGCTTTGAATCTATGGCCCGGTTTCACAGACAGGGCTTAGACTAAACCAGGATTAGGCCATAGTTCAATTAGGACATTTAAGTAATTTTTGTAAACATGCTTAGAAAAAAAAAACCATTACTGGTGTGCATCTTGAGACAAAACAAAGGCACTGATATATTTTAAGATCAGTCAGTGCAAGTTTATTCCAGCTGAAACAGCTTAGGCTTACATTTTAGTCTAGGACTAGGCTTAAGCCTTGTCTGTGAAACCGGGGGTAAATGTATGGGGAAAAGCGCTATAGACAAATAAATGTGAATTGAATTGAATGTACGTGCAGTTTCAGCAGCTGTCCACCAGGGGGATCCCTTGTCACATCATAAATTCTTGCGCAGCGCATGTAGTGCAGCTCTTTCTGAGCCTGGAAATTATGGGTGTTTTTGCTTCTAGGTGTCTTACAAATGATGCAGACCAGAATTGCAGCTCTCCAGAGTGCTGTGGACAGGTAAATGACTCCATTGAAGGCGTTGAAATGGTTCATGTTTTTAAAAAAGTTGTGGTCACATGCACGATTAATAGATATCAGAAAATGTGCTATAAATTGAAAATTCCAAGCACCAATTAGTCATATGCTTTGCAGTATTTTGTTTATGCATTTCTGATTTCTCTTTCCTTCCTTTCTTAGGATAAGGACCAAAATTGTTGACCCTTACAATAAGATTGTGGCACGGACAGCCCAGCTCGCCCGCTTACAGGTTTTTTTTTCTTACTTTTCCATCTGCTTCTTTCATCTCATATCTGTCTATCCCTGGATATTCCAACAGAGATATTCTGCAGAACTATTATTTCTTCATGGTCCTGCTTTACAAACACTGTGCGCCTTCGCTCAGAGGCTTATTTTCCATGTTTATTGGTTCGACATCGGAGATAGAGACAACCCTGCCTTCACAATTGTTTGCAGTCAAGACTCTGTAGATTCTGTAATACACCCAGCATGTGGAGAAAAAGAAAGAAAGAAATGCACTGCACACAAACAAAAAGAAAATCATTCTGGCGGAATAGATGTTTTTGAATATTGATTTGAGATGATCACATCCAAAAAAAATAAATAAATAAATAAAATGAAAAATATAGATTTTCAAAATATTTTAACACATCTAAAAAGAATAATAAATAAATGAATAAAAAATTGATCAAAATTTTACCATATCTAAAAAAATAAAAGAAATTTAAATAATTAAAAAAATAATATGACCACATATCACTTAAATGATTTGTAATTATTTATTCCTCTCTCATGTCATTTTAAATCCATATACTTTTGTTTCCTTAGAGGAACATAAAACTAGTATCTTTGCGCAGATTTACAGTCTTTTTTTTTTTCAGTGACGGTTCATAGTGACCTTCAGAATTAATTTCTGTCAAGTTCCACAAGCAAAACAACAAATAAAAAAAGTCTATAGTGCCTGTGTGCCATAGTCCGTATCTTCTACTTTTACTGTACTTTTTGTTCTCTATGTAACTTGACAGATGTGGTCACTATGTATTGTCATGGTAAAAAAAAAAAAAAGTTCAAAGCATCTATTTTGGCTGAAGGAAAGTCATTTGTGCACCTGCTAGTATCTTTGTGTTGCAAGGCAAGAAAATGCACCACGCTTTTATCATGTTCGCTTTCTGCCCCTGGTTCACATGATGTCATCATGAGCAAAGCTTCAAGTCTACAGAAAAAAGAAAGAAAAAAAAAATCAATAAAAGTCAATTTGGGCCTGGAAAGGAAGGGTCTCTCTCACACTCTATCAGTCACACATATGAATACCCACAGCTGTCCTGCTCCACACGTCTTGTGGATTTACAGGGTCTTCGGTCCTGGTTTTTTAGTTGCTTTGGTGAATTGTTATTAAATATGAATGAAATACAGCTGTGGAAAGGTCGCTGTGGTTATGAAATGCTCCCCTTTACTCTCAAAACCCCTTTCTGCTCCTTTTCTTGTGCGGCTTTATTGAAGTGTAGAAACACATTTGCATTTTTGTGTTTGCTAATCAGCATAGCACCATGATGATCCATCAGCGGCCTGATCATGGTTTTGCATGCAGCTATATAAAGGAAATACATTTGTAAAGGAGAGCAGGGCATATTGTCATAGTATTTCTGTGGATAGTCTTTTATTCTTTAAAATATTGGCAGATGCATAAAGGTCTTGGCCACAAAAAAAAAAACACGAATGCAGGAATTGCACCAGTGTTATTGTACAGGGGGAAAAAAATTAAAGTTTGTTGAGCATGGGGCAAGTTGTCACAATTATTGAAACTTATAAAAGAATATATTTGTTTGAAATATGAAAATATCTATGTGTGAGAATATGTTCTTCACCAGTGTGCTTGAATTATTAGTGGTGGTGATTGCAAAGGCATGCATCACTATTATTATTGTTCATATATATTGTTTTTAAGCATGAAACATTGCTCTAGTCTCCCCTGCTTATTTTATTTTTGTGTTTGACTATATCTGATGGCACAAATAGCTTCAGAAGTGTGAGACTTTGTTCGTTCCATGTTGTTTTTGTGTCTGGGTCTGTCCTGTCCTTGCCTTTAGCAACACATTTTTATAGTTTATTTTTATTCCTCATAAGAATAAGACCAGACCTGACGATGGGGACACAGCTGATTTTTTTCTTTCCTGTTATCCTTTTGTAATTTTTCTGTCACAATTTCTGACGCACTGTCACCCCGGGACAAAGCAATCAGTTTCAGACACACACAAAATCAGATGCACGTACCTTTGGGACAGTTCAGCAGCACCTATTCACTGAAAACCAAAAAAGAGTGACCTCCACGAGTCCTTCATCCACCTGCTGTCTGCCCACAGGCTTGATCGTCGCCACACTATACTGAATGTGTGGCTCAGTTGCATGATTTTGGCACAAATGCATTGCTTTACAAGCATTTCATTTATTTTTTTTTATAATATAGTGTCTGTTGGCTCTTAGGGTGTGAATTAAATGTTTATTCATGCCTGTTTGTAGTATTTTTATGTGTGTGAAATGCATTGATAATTAATTGATAGCATATTCCAGTGTTAAAACAACCCTGGGAGATGATGCACATCCTTCTCCTTAAATAAATTAATCCAAAATTGATTAAAGCACCACTTAAAAATTAATTCTGAGTCTATTAACAAAGATTTATGCGAGGGGTGGAAAAAAAAGCTATTATCCTAGTTAAAGACCCCCAACTGGTCTCTAGATGTAGGTCAGGTCCCTCCTTCAATTTAGGTCTAGGTTTCATCCATTTTAAGTCTTCCAGACAAAAATGATAAGTTTAATTAGTAACACCACACTTTTCCTTAAAGGGATAGTTCACCCAAAAATGAATTGTCATCATTTACTCACCTCAAGTTGTTCCAAACCTGTATGAGTTTCTGTCTTCTGTTGAATACAAAAGAATAGATTTTGAAGAAAGTTGGTAACCAAACAGTTGCTGTTAGCCTTTGACTTCTATAGTATTTTTCCATACTATGGAAGTCAATGGTTACCAGCAACTGTTTGGTTACCAACTGATCTTCTTTTGTGGCATCTTCCTTTTTGGGTGAACTATCCCTTTAACAAGCCACACCATTTATCCTTCTTGTCTGTAGCACAAGGGATAATAATACCATGATTTTACACTAGTAGCATGAAATATGAGTCACTAATACCAGATTTTAGTCTATATCATGCACTGAAAAATATGATACTAAATTTTTTAAGGCGAGTGGTTGCAAACAATTTATTTTAGCTACATTTAATTAAAAACAATATGCTGAAAGTCAGTCAACTAAATTTGTTTATTTAAATGTAGCTAAAATAAATTGATTGCAACCACTCGCCTTAAAAAATTAAGTAAATTCAATGAATCATTTTTTTTTTTCCAGTGTGGAAACTATGGTTGCCATGGTAAATATTTTAGATGGAGGATTTCACTTTATCATAATCTAGACATGGTCATTACCTTATCATTGATATTTGCTTGTGCTGGCTACCATAGACCCACAAGTTATGTTATTTGATGAACGCAGGAATGAGAAGTCTTATCTTATTCTGTCTGGCAGGTGGCGTGTGACCTGTTGAGAAGGATTATTCGCATCCTGTACCTGAGCAAACGACTGCAGGGGCAACTGCAGGGGGGCAGCAGAGAGATCACTAAAGCTGCCCAGAGCCTCAACGAGCTGGGTGAGTGACCTATCACGATGAGCGTCTACTTTACTCATCTCTCATGTCCTTCAAAATGTTTATTCATAATAGAGCACTCTGCACGAGTGGCAACACTTTACCTCTGTTGTCTTTATTGGGTTGTATCACGTCCGTGATGGCTAATCAGAAAGCAAGTTGGTATAAAGGTCATTGCACACTGAGTCCAAAATTTTTGCACGTTAAAAAATAAATATGACCTCACATTGTGTCAATCACGTTTACACACTGCCTCCGTCATAAAAAAATTCGGATCAGGTTCGATTTTCTGTGTTTTCGCATCCATAGCATGCATTTTGATAGGAAAGGATGAGGAATACGAAAAAACGGAAAAACGCAAGCGAAAATTTCGGACTCAGTGTGCAATGACCTTAACACTCTTAAAATAAAGGGGTTTTTTGCAGCAATGCCATAAAAGAACCATTTTGAGCTCTCCAAAGAACCTTTCAATGAACAGTTCTTAAAAAAAAAAAAAAAAAAAAAAAAAAAAAACATTTTTCCAATTGTTCTGAAGAAAATTAATAATCTAAAGAACCATTTTCCACTATAAAGAACATTTTGTGGAATGGAAGCGTTCCATGGAAGTTAAAGGTTCTTCATGAAACCATAAACTGTACCTATTTTTCTCACATCATGGCAGTTTTTCATGTAGGATTTGGTTGTATGGGCATTTGGCAATGTTGAATTGTGTGTTCCTGTTTTTAGGCCACTAATGGCAATTATTCAGAAGCTATAGCATCTTCCACTTTTGTGTAAATGGCATTAGTTCAGTCTTGTACGGTTTCCAGGTTAGCCCCGTTCTTGTGGCCTAAATGTTTTGCTGAGTTTGTAACGCAGGTGTGAGGACCGTCTGAAACTGGTTCTGAAATTGTCTGACCTGCTTTGGAGATATTTTAGGTTATGCTTCGTTGAAACCCCCTTGATTAACGCCTGACCCGAATCGTGTTTACAAGTGACTTTAGTTCCAATAGTGACCCGAGTGCATTATAATAATCTCACAGAGCTTAAAGTAGACATGAAATCAAAGTTGACCCCATTTACTTTCTTAATGCACGCTCCAGGTCGTATTGGTGACGTCAGCCCTCAACCCCTCTCGTGTCATATAGAGAGCACCTTTCATGATCCAATCAATTTCTGTTGCATCAAATTAAAGCCTGTCCCACAGATTTTGACAATCCTGTTTCACTAGAAAAGCCACATTTCAGAAGTAAAATGAGAACATAGAACAGTGGCATATTATTGTCTGGAACTCATGTGGTTGTGGACACTATCTGAAATGAGAGAATTTGTTTTCGGTCATGGGTTTAATGGCTGTAATATCAGATTCATATTGACTCGTACTCTGTTGACCTTTTGTATGTACATTTGCCTAGATGTCATACGGACAGATAAATAGTGCAATGCAAATTCAGTGTGCTCTTATTCCAAGTTTGTGTGGTACAGTAAACACATGCTTCATTATTGAGTCCCAGGCCCTGTGGGATAAATTCCAGGGAAGATCAGCAAGGTACTTTTTCTCGCTTTCTATTTGCATATTGTTTTCAAATGAAGCTAAATCAATGCAGGCGGACAGTAGTTTCCCATTGTGCGTACGGAGGGCATGCTGATTTTTGCATTTACCACATGCATAAGCTCTGTTTGTGAGTTGCTTCCTGTTGGAGTTTCAAATCAGTCGGTTTATGAGATTCCTTAAAAGGCAACAGTCTAGCTCTTGGAACTGAGCTGTAGTCTTATTCTCTTTGTGACACAATATGATTCAGTAATATGTTTTCCATCCTTTGAATTATTTATCATGTCAAAGTGAGGGTCATATTTGGGTTCGTCTCACCCAACTAATGGATTACAGAGACATCTTTGCATTAGCGTCACCATCCAAGACGAGACAATTAGACTGCTCTAACAGCACCTGTCCATTTTTTTTCACTGGATGCTCAGCTTTTATGCCTTCCCTCCACCCCCTCAAGGTATAACATGAACAGCCAGGGTTTGATATGATATCATTATCTGTATGTGCGCCTCTCTGGCATCCAGCGTAGAAAGCTGTCTAACAAATCTCCCATTAGGCAACTTGTTTAAAAACACGCTGCCTTACAAGGAAAGCTTTTTGTCTGTAGGTTTTGACAGTGTTTTACGGTACATGCTAGATCACAAATACAGCAGGATGCAGCCCTGAAACTGTAGAAGCAATTAAACTGCTTTCTTTGTTTTGAAGTCTGTCTCTGTCTAGTGCACGCTGTCCTCAGATGCTGTTACAAGAAACCCGACGAGGTGCAGTTGGACAGTGACTGGGTCGAGCTTGAGAGTTTATAGAACTGCTGATAGCATCATGTTATTGGATTGTACACAAGGCAATCAGTAAATGATAATGGACCCTTGAAGGTTTAATTGACAAATTGCTTTCCTGTTTACCATATCTGTGTGAGACGTTAACTGAGACCTCATTGTGTTCCAGCGTAGTGTTGAATGGATAGGCAGCATATATCATTTTTTACCAAAGTGGCCAGTATGGCATAAATTCAAAACACTCAGTTCTTCTTCGTCATTAACTTTGCAGGCCATTTGTTATTTTCTTGGTTTATCTCACTGCTGTACACAAAACATATGCCTGAAATAGCTCTGAATTATGGCGGTCCTAACACAATAATGACAGCTCACCATCTTGCTAAGATGATTTATGAATCCCTTCCCAGCGATGTAAGGTATGGATGGATGGCCAGATGGATTGAACAGTTGAGGGAGAACTCTAAATGGCTTGAAGGGAAGATTGACTAGGGCGATGGAAGGAGGTGAAGGTGTTTTGATTGGTGGAGGACATGTGTGTGACTGCTGTCAGCCGTGATGAGATGATTGGAGTGGGATAACATGGGCAAACTGAAGGAATGAGGCTGTTATTGGGGAGAGGAAATCAAAGTCAGATAAATGTCAAGAGCTGAGAATTGACAGGAAGAAAGGTGAACTGCATGCAGCAATCTGTTTGGGAAATATATCTATATCTATATGTGAGTAAATGTACTTAAATGTCCTACATTGTGTGTTTTGTATTTATACAGTGCTGTATATACATAATAGCATTTGCTATTACTGATCACCCATTTAAAACTCCCATAGTACCTTGGCTAATTTTGTCTGTTTACAAAGCGACTGGCTTTCAGTGGACAGATACCTAACATTCAGTGCAGGGGATTTAATTCTGTTTGTTTTCTACATCACTTGAGCTGCACCTGCCTGTCAAATGGAGATGGAATGTCAATCACAGGACTTTGGACTCAGTGACTCACTCCTCTGGGAATATATGAGTGACATGTGGATGTCCCGATCAGTGTAGCAAGGTGAGAGGAATAGATTGAGTAAATGAAAACAGACAGTGGAAAGGTAAGGATGCTCCAATTAACTAGATTTTCAGAGACGAAGAGGTGATGTGGTTTGGCTGTGGATATGGGGGCTGGCAGAGAGAACCTTTGACTCTTGGGTGATGCTCAAAGAAGATTTGATCCTTCTTCTTTTTTTCTAGGTGCATTAAGTTTTTGGTTGGTGTTGTGTAAAACAAACAAAAAAAGCTAACCAAGTTAGCGGGGTCTAAATCAAGATACATGTAATAGTAGCAATACCAGTCAGTTCAGCATTCTTAACCTCTTTTTATTGGCATTAACAATGAAACAGTGCTTTGCATTAGAGCTAACGTGACTTTGGATGCTTTCAGGCCCTGAACACGACTTGTAAGCAGAGCCGTCCAAGTTTTGCCAGCCCTTTTTACTGGCAGAAGGCCCATTGCTCGCTTGCAAATATGATATTTTTCCCCCACATGCCTCTCAGACATGTCTATACAGCTTGTTTACAGCAAAACAATAAAGCCTCCGTTCATGGCCAACCTTAAACCTTCAGTCAAGTCATCACAGGGTAACAGCTCCACAGGCCTCTGTATGATGTGTTGCATATGAGGAGGGCTCTTAGAATCTGCCATGTGAGTTTTAGGAGTAGTCTGGGAATACATCTAAACTAAAAGTAACTGTTTTGCCCTTGATATTAAAGCATAGAGCCCCAGGATAGTGGGGACTCGAGTACAGCATTGACAGATTTGTCAAATTATGCAGCTTTTATTACAGTAACTCACTGTTTTGAGAGACCTGTACTCCATAAAAGACATGCATCAAGACAATCATACACTTCAGCTCCCACTTTCTCTTGTGAGTGTGTGAGCTCTAAATATGGATCAGCCCTGGCTCTGACCCTTTATCTATAGATAAACTCAAGAACGTATAATTGTAGAAGTTACTTGATGAAATAAGCTGAAAATTAGTCATGTTTAGTTCCAAACACTGCAGTAATCAGAAACAAACTGTCAGATGGGTTTCCAATCAAGTTTAAAGCCTACCCAACTGAGATGCGCTTTGGGTAACTGCCAGTCCCTGTGCATATAATTGTTTTGCATTTTACACCAGCATGAACTGAAAGAATTAATGTGTGAAAATCTTTTAGTGCTCGAAAAAGCTGTTTAATTTGATAAAGTATATTCAATTAGCATTTAGGGGCTCTACAGTGTCATATGTAACACCCTTGAGATATTCACACCTCTATTTACTAACCTTAGATACCCCCTTGAGAACATTATCTGGTTGTATGACAACACAAATTATATTAGTCTCAGCACTGTTAATGATTTGATTGTAATAGCATTTTATTAATGCAAGCTATCATCCAACACCATTTGCATCTATTCCTGAAACTGAACATGTCAACACAGTCAGAAATTCCTGCCCCTCAGAACTCTGTATTTTACTTAATTTCCATTGTTTAATGACATGACTTTGCCTCTCATACTGAACAGTGTGTGACCTTTCACTGCTGCAATGCAAAGGTGATTATTTTTGTAGGCTGCCAAAAGATACAATTATCACCCTCTAATCCAGTCTAACCCATAATCAAACACCATCAGCTCAATGGGTCTCACAAGGTCAAGTGTTTAGAATCAACACCTTTTCATTGACACTCCCCATCCACTTCATACTCCAGCAGCTTTATTGGACGATATGCTGTGAGCCACCTCCCTCATCCCTATAAAAAGATATGATTTTTATGCCAACTGGCCATGCAAGTAATTTTGAAAAGAAGCAGACCTTGCTTTGTAAGTGCACCCTGTGACTTGTTGACCTGAGTAATATAGCCATCTTGTTCCTTTTATTGCAGGGTAGAGGGCAGGTAATATCCACTTAATGAAACTCATAGTGTGAATTCTTAACAGTGTTTATCTTATATTTTGCACCAGTAAAAATTGAGGTGGCTGAAGCCAAAAGAGAACAAAGACGTATAACATCTACAGAGTGAAAAAAAAATTCTACTCGAGAAATACGACCCGGTATTATCACAGTTGCGTAGGGTTCATCTTGACAGCAAAAAAAATAAATTCTTCTGCTGTTTTTTGGGGTATTTAATGCAAATGAACAAACCCAGGAGCATCAATTTCTACGTCTTTACATTTGTGGTTTATACTTTACTTGGGTATGTATGTACAGTCTCTAGGACCACTTCAATAAAGCACATGCAGTATTTACACTTTACCATCTATGACATCTACAATAAGTCACCATTACAATAAATAATAATAAATTATTCCTCTTGAGGTACTGTACAATTAATACACTTAAATTCATTACTGCTTTGGATTAGTGGTTTCCCTTTTTAATGATTCGGTACCTGATGCGGATGTTTGCCTTAAATTGGCCCAGTAGCTCATTCCACATCCTCTGATGAGAGGCATTTTTGCCTGACCTCCGTCTCCTCAAAAGTCACCTTTTTGTTCCTTTTTGGGTCAATCCATGAGTTGTGGATGACCACATTATTGGGCATAGGGTCAGCCTCTACAACTGACACAACACGCTTCTTCATTTTACTCTTTAGAACCTTCTGAAATTTCTGCCGAGTGAAGGCATAGAGCAGCGGGTGAAAAATGGTGGTTCCATAAGCCATGACCAGGAAGCCCAGTCTGAGACGCACAGTGAAGTTGCTCGGCCCTGCACTCAGGATAACCGTGTTGAGCACGGTGATAGGTGTCCAGCAAAGCAGGAAGGTGGAGATGATAAGAAGCGACATGCGGAAAACCCTCTTTTGTCGTTCACGGCGTTCCCTGTGCCGTTTGACTGCCCTGCGGAGGGCTATGATCACGGACACAGAGGTACGCATGCCCAG